>BSBM01000993.1:3150000-3287500 GCA_027924585.1 Larix kaempferi
AAGAATCACGAGTGGTACAAAATGAATAGAAGTTCAGGAAACATACAGAAGATCAAGCGGGAGGCAACCACAAAAACATAAAAGATAAGTATTTGAGTTGTTATTAGAAATAGTAAATGATATTGCTTGTATGCATATTTGTATTCCTAGAATATATCATGCTGAGTGTAAACATTCATTAAGCATTGAACAGTATACTACTAATATGCATATGATTGGTAAGTTGGACAAACATTCCATTGTTGCTTGTCTAGAATGAAACCTCTTTGCTGACATGCTGAGAGCTGTGCACACTCTCGATAGTATGTTCCGGTAAAGATGGAAGGCATCTAGATAGCTACTGTATGCATACAGGATATGGGAAAGTGTTGTGCCAAAGTATTGGTCAAAATAGTTGCATAACTATGTAAATGATATCTGTATGCATAATAGGTTATCATGTCAATAAGATTTGATGATTATGAAGTATTACTAATCATGTACTTAATTTTGATTTGTAAGAAGAGAATCATGATGAGATTTTTTGCTCCAAGGGACTAGATAAGACCATTCTCTTAATGATGTAATTAAAGAACAAGTGTGAATCAGGTTCTATATGGGTACCCAGGATTGGTAGTCAATTGATGAGATTAATGATCATCATGGGTGATGTGGATCTCAACCTTTGCTACAAGGTTGAATATGGATTCTATACACATATGACATGGATGCAAGAAGGAACTCACCACAGAGTTTGAATGATTTTGAGGCTCATATTAGTAGACCCATCTGATGAGAGATGGAACAGATAGATATGCAGAAGATCACTCAATGTAGAGTGTGAATAATGGACGATTGACAGCTTCATGACAAAGCTCGGGCTTTACCAGAAGTAAAGTTGTTCCTAACCTTTACCTTAAGGTTGTGGATGATGAACCTATCATACCATTATTGTATGACGATGATCTCTTTCTGACAAGGAATGAGAAACAGGTCATGAAAATGGCTGCAGAAATGAAAATGAAAGATCTCGGATTAATGCACTACTTCTTAGGTCTAGAAGTATGGCAAGATCCAAAAGGAATCTTTTAAATCAAGGTAAGTATGCTGTGAAGTTTCTAAAAAGATTTGATATGTTGGAGTATAAAGCCATGGCCACTCCCATGGACTCCAACTTGAAGTTATTAGTTAATGACTCATCGTATTTAGTGGACCTAACCCTATATAGACAAATCATTGGGTCATTGATGTATTTAACAAATACTAGGCCAGATATATGCTTTGCTGTAAATACCCTAATTCAGTATCTAGTAGAACCTAGAAAGGTTCACTTAATAGCTACAAAGCATGTAGTGAGGTACCTAAAAGGTACATTAGATTTTTGGTCTATATTATCTTGGAGGTCATGAACTCCATTTACATAGTTACTCAGATTATGATTGGGCAGGAAGTGTCTCAGACAGAAAGAGTACATCAAGTGGATGTTATAGTCCTGAATCTGCCATGATCTCATGGTTCAGCAAGAAACAATCTAGTGTGGCTCTCAGTACTGCTGAAGCAGAATATATGGCTGTCTGCTCTACCAGCTATGAAGCAGTATGGCTTCAGAAGCTTTTATATGGAGTGTTTGACTTAGAAATGGATCCCACTGCGATTATGTGTGACAATCAAAGCTGCATTAAGATGACTGAAAATCCTGTGTTCCACGATAAGTCAAAACACATAGAGATCCGATACTTCTATATACGAGATATGGTGCAAAGAGGAGTTATCAAGCTCGAATATATAAGCACTGAGGATCAGATTGTTGATATCTTGACTAAACCTCTGTCTCGAGTGAAGTTTGAATACTTTCGAGACAAGCTTGGTATAGTTCAAAAGAACTCTCCTCGAAAGGGGGAGTAGCATAGTATCTCATAACAAGTCTGCCTCATCAATGATGAGGTTACCTATTCACTACACTTAGTTACCTAGAATTATTTAGATTTAGGACTCTTATATTTTTACTTTTGATGATAGATAGTTTAGTGAGAAAACATGCTTTTGATGATAGATGTATTAGTGAGAATACATGCTTTTGATGATAGATGTATTAGTGATATACATGTTTTGATGATGATATACATGTTTTGATATACATGTTTTGATGATGATATACATGTTTTGATATACATGTCTCGATGATGAGGATACATGTTTTGATATACATGTTTTGATGATGATATACATGTTTTGATGATGAGGTTACATGATGCCTTGATGTATTGATACGTGTTTGTACTTCTATGGATGAAGATACGTGTACCCATAGTGATGTGGGGATTGGATCATCCCTAGACTTCAGTCCTAAAGAGAGGCGTAGATGTATGTCTTCGAGAATGAAGTCCTTGGTGGACTTGAGGGGATTGGATCATCCCTGGACTTCAGTCCTAAAGAGAGTCGTAGACGTATGTCTTCGAGAATGAAGTCCTTGGTGGACTTGAGGGGATTGGATCATCCCTGGACTTCAGTCCTAAAGAGAGCCGTAGACGTATGTCTTGAAGAATGAAGTCCTTGGTGGACTTGAGGGGATTGGATCATCCCTGGACTTCAGTCCTAAAGAGAGCCGTAGAAGTATGTCTTCGAGAATGAAGTCCTTGGTGGACTTGAGGGGATTGGATCATCCATGGACTTCAGTCCTAAAGAGAGCCGTAGACGTATGTCTTCGAGAATGAAGTCCTTGGTGGACTTGAGGGGATTGGATCATCCCTCGACTTCAGTCCTAAAGAGAGCCGTAGACGTATGTCTTCGAGAATGAAGTCCTTGGTGGACTTGAGGGGATTAGATCATCCCTGGACTTCAGTCCTAAAGAGAGCCGTAGATGTATGTCTTCGAGAATGAAGTCCTTGGTGGACTTGAGGGGATTGGATCATCCCTGGACTTCAGTCCTAAAGAGAGCTGTAGATGTATGTTTCCGAGAACAAAATCCTGAATGAACAGGTAAGGGGATTGGATCGTCCTCGGACTATTAGTCCTTTGAATTGAGCCGTAGACATGATGTCTCCGAGAACTAAATCCTGAATGAACAGGTAAGGGGATTGGATCGTCCTCGGACTATGTTCCTTTGAATTGAGCCGTAGACATGAGGTCTCCGAGAATTGAATGATAGGACTGGATCGTCCATGAACTTCGGTTCAAAAGGTACATGATACGACTGGATCGTCCCTGAACTTCGGTTCAAAAGGTACATGATAGGACTGGATCGTCCCTGGACCTCAGTTCAAAATGTACGTGACAAATCCTAGAATTGTTCTAGGTTACATCCAACATGAAACAGGGCTGGCTCTGTAGATGTGATACATCCAGCATGAAACAGGGCTGGCTCTGTAGATGTGATACATCCAGCATGAAACAGGTTTGGCTCTGTAGATGTGATACATCCAGCATGAAACAGGGCTGGCTCTGTAGATGTGATACATCCAGCATGAAACAGGGCTGGCTCTGTAGATGTGATACATCCAACATGAAACAGGGTTGGCTCTGTAGATGTGACACATCCAATATGAAAGAGGACTGGCTCTGTGGCGGTAAATCCTAGATCTGATCTAGGTCACATCCAGTATGAAAAAGGACTGGCACTGTGGTTGGGATTAGATCGTCCCTAGACATGAGACTTGTCTTAAACAGATAAGGATTGATCATCCTGGAACTTGATCTGGATTGTATCATCCATGGACCTATGTCCTAAAGAGAGCAGGATTGATCATCCTGTAATATGATCTTGTGATGACGATGCTGATCGTGTGATGACGATGTTGATCATGTGATGACGATGCTGATGATCGTGTGATGACGATGTTGATCATGTGATGGCGATGATGATGATCGTGTGATGATCGATGCTGATGATCGTGTGATGACGATGCTGATCGTGTGATAACGATGCAGATGATCATGTGATGATGATGCTGATCGTGTGATGTCGATGCTGATGATCGTGCGATGATGATGTTGATCATGTGATGGCGATGCTGATGATCATGTGATGACGATGCTGATGATCGTGTGATGACGATGTTGATCGTGTGATGACGATGCTGATGATGGAGTGATGTCGATGTTCCAGTAACTAGTTGAGTTACTGATGATGATGAACTGAAGAAAGCTTTCAATGATATATAGATGTATCATGTATGATGTATGACTCATTGCTCCTGTGGATGTTGTTATAATATCCTTCTCGTTAAGGGGGAGTGTTGAATATTGTAACTTCTAAGAATATTATATTTGTATATTATTTATTCCAGAGATGTTCCATACCTCCGATGTGATTATACTATGAATCCAAAGATGTTTATTCCTCCGAATTGGTTGTGGTAACTAGGGTTATTAGACCCACCATGTGGGGGTCGGCCCAATCAGTTATAATAGGGTATTTAACCTAATGGTTAAATACGAACCTACATGTACTTGTGTAAAATACATGTCAGTGTGGTGTATAAATAGAGGAGGTATGTTCCTCATTTGACACACTCACACACTTGAGAGAGGCGCACTTGTGGAGGAGAGGTCTGCTATGGTGGAGGAGGAGATCATGTCTTTGGTTTGCATCTTTGTATATTGCTGGTCATCTTTATTGAGGAAGCTTTACTGGGTATTCTACCCCATGAGGGTTTCCCAGGATAAATTTGTGTCTCTTGTGTTTATGCTATGCTTGTTGTTTCTTCAGTGATCCTGTATATGCTATTATTGTGAAATGGAATGTAATGCTGCTATTTTTTGTCTTAGCATATTGAATTTTAACAATGATGATGATAAAGAAGAGGATGGAGACTTGCTTTGTTCATCAAATCATTTATAATTGCTCTATTTCGACCATTGTTTCTTAACTACAACTCGTGCAACTGTTCGGTGGTTGGGCATTGAGGCCACTTGAGTCCAAGAGAAGGTTGGTGAAGAAGAAGGCTTCCGAGAGGGGCTGCTGCATTTTCATTTACACTCAGACATCCTTCGATCAGTAAGTGTCCATAAACACAGTTTGAGCCTTACTTTGGTGCCCTTAGTTATATTGGTACAACTGATCATTTTGAAACTTTGCCATCTTTTTTGGAATGCTTATGCCCATAAATTTGTTTGAAATATTTGTATGATATTTACCTAGATTGCAATAGCACCGCTTACCACTATAGAAAGTATATTATCTAAAGTTTGATCTTAGTTGTAGCGAATTGACTATTTGAATTAGTTGTTGTCTATGGCTATGATATTTAGATAATATGTGTCCATTGAAATGAGTCATCAGGCCATTTCGAAGACTGTTCCTATTAATTTGTTTGCTTTATCATTTTGTTTGTGTAAAATATCTGGTAAACATAAAAATAGGGAAGGCGGGGGGAGAAAACGTAGAACGCGGGAGGATAAAAGCATTTTGCTAATATTTTTTTATAGCAATAACGCTAGCATGTTATGTATCCACATAATGCTAGCGTGTTGCTTATAAGATTGAGCGCCAAAACACTAAAATTTGAATTTAAATACAACACGCACGTCTTATTTGAATTTAAACATAACGCACGAGCATTCTTGAGTGCCTACTCACCCACTCCTCCTACCCCCGTGTGTCAGCCACTGTCCTATGTGGCTGGTTTGGACTTACCAAACCTGTGCTAGGGAATTTTTGGACCATAGCTAATTTGACATTTTTGACATTTTTCTAAGTATGCATGTTTTTCACCGCTTTCTACAACATGACATACTTGACCATTATTGATGAAATTTTAGGCATAGATACAATTTTTTATGCAGATTCCAAATTTGCAATTTTTTTAAAAAAATATTGAGATTTTCTATTTATTTCCTAATTTTGTTGTTTCATCACTCCGTTGGCCAAAAAACATACCATTAGTGTTTATTCCGTAACTTTTTCATTTCACAACCATTTTTAAAAAAACTTGGATGCTGCACTAGAGGACACTGACCTCTACATCCTGTAAAAAATCCAAGTCAAAATGACTACATTAAGACCTTCAAAGGCTGCACCCACATTTGAAGTACCGTTCTCGAGGTTTGACCACTTACATAATTAAAAAAAATTAAAAATTAAACATTTAATTTTGGAAAAATAGCGCTGCACTAGTGCTACGGGTTCTATACATGTATACCATATTTTGTATCCTGAAACCATCATTCAGGGAGTGAAAGGCTGCACCCACAAAACCACAAAAACATATACCTTATCATTTGCCAAAAAAAAAAAAGTGACTGTTAGAAAAAATGAAATTCGACATAGTTATGTAAATTTTCAATACTTAAAAGTTATATATTCGGAAACGTGACTCAATTTCCTACGTTTCATCTTTTTTACTCGATGCAAGATATCTTGTGTAAGCATCTCAAAAAAATCAAGTAAGTTGAGGGATGCCTGATTTTTCTGTTTTCTATTGCATCTAACGTTCCAAAAGTGACCGTCATTAGGTTGCACATGCCCATATATATATATATATATATATATATATATAGATATATATAGATATATATAGATATATATATATATATATATATAACACAACCCAAGCCAACCTTTTCATACCCTAGCTTAGACTAGCCAACTAACCCAAGCCTAAGTGAATCCTTAACCTAAGACTAGTTTGGAAAAGACACAATGAAACAAATGATAAATGAATGATATAACTTAAAATACACAAAATATTAAAAAATGGAAGGAATCAATCATTATATATACAAATTTAAGATATTAGAAAAATTGTAGAAAACAAACATTATAAAAACGAAAAGAATGATTATATTCATGGTTTCTATTTCTAAATCTAACCTATAATATTAAATTAAAACATTTTCAAATCATGTTATGCATAAGGTTTTTAGGTTGAGTAAACCTATTAAGATCATGTTTAATCTTTCACTTGCAATTATTACAACCTTAAATAGAAACCCCCAAAGATGGATTTTGTAATGACATGTATATGGTATCACAACGGATAGTTTTATATTATTATTTTAAGGATTTTTTTGGTCGTGATGCATCTAAATACATGTTAACCATTAATTTATTAATTTATATATCTAAATGCATAATAAATATCATACTTAAGTCTAAGAGTTTAAGTTTTCCCAAACAACCAATAAAAATAGTGTTTTCGATAATATTTATTTTTTAAGACTTCGAAAATGTTATAGAAATTTGTCAACTCTCGTGGATCTCTAGTATATGGGTGACTATAAAGGTTGTGAGTTTACCCCGATACAGATTCTATGGTGATTCACTTAGTTGTTAACCTCCAGAAATGGGTTGAACGGAAATTGGTTTGGACATATCCAAGCCTCCAAAGGCTAGTACTAGCCAAAACAAAATGAAGTAAGGAGGGCACTATGCACGTGTGGTCTCCAAGATAATCCAACAAGGAAAGGAATGTGAAGAGTCATCAACAAAATCCTCAAGCAAGTATATGTCGGACTTATATAAATTTTTACGCCGATAGGCGTTTTATTTTAACATTTGGGGGTGAGGGCAGGGTGGGTCATTTTTTATTTTTTTAATAATGAACGGCTAGATTTGTTAGATTATAGAATATGCTTCGTCTTGTACACGAATGAATGATTCAGATTGACTGAATTAACTTACAGGCATCTATAAATCCAAGCGACACCAAGAGGTAATTTAAAAAACTTAGAATAAATTCGATGGGCAAAATATTTGAAACGCTTGGGAGTTTCACTACAAAATATTTGAAACGCTTGGGAGTTACAGTTCCTCAAGGCCAACTACAATGGCTGGCGTTTTGTTGGCTGTGCAAGAAACGCCAGCATATGCTCAAATACTATGAAGAATCCCAATGACGGATCCACCTGCTGCTTCACACCTTCTGCAAAGATATCACCAGCGAGTATGTTCATCACCCAAGGCGCTTTCGTTTAGGCTCTGTTATACTTATAAATTAGTGGTGGGTGGAAGTGGTTCTCGGCGTTTCAACACTGTAAGGGTTCGAGCGTTGGCTTCATTTCATGCTTCCAATCTCTGGTCCGATTCTCAGGTATATACATTTCTATTCTTTCATTGTAAACATTAATATTATTAATATTTTCCTCCATCATACATGTATTCTACTCTAACATAGTTTGGTATGATACTATGTTTGCAGGTAAATCTATGATAGCAGTCATGACCATTCCTTTTGATACCATCTCACCTAATTTATTTAATGTACGGATAGACCTCTATTTGTAATTTAATGAATACTGGTTATTTCATGAAGGGTATCCTAACTTGTACAAAATTGTTTGCAGGTGCTTGGTATACTATGACATTCTCAAGGTCTTTCACCCTGAATGTGCACCAACAAGGTAATCTCTAGCCATCGAGCTGTTGTGAGAAAGCAGAGTCTGCCCGGTTGATGAATATCGAAATGAGCTGGGGAAGCTGGTGGTCAATGGCGGTCCCGTTGATTTGTAGTATCCAAGACAAATCCATTTTCAAAGTATCGTTTTCCTCTTTCAGTCGGCCATTTTCTATTTGTAAAGATTCAATCTATTCAGAAAAGATTAAGTAAATAAGTCATTCATATAATCTAATTGTACTCAAATTAGGTCTATTGAATTAAATAGTAAACTATTCAAATTAGGGCTATTGAATGAAAGGGAACGATCAATTTGATTCGAATCTGAAAGGAGAATTTGAAGATTGGGTGCAATGTCTTGTTAGGCAGCAAAATAATTTTAATCATACCCATTTATTCAATCTCATAGATCAATATACAAGTCTCTACCAAAACAAAAAATTTACTCTCTTTTAACAGTACTGAATTTGTAATCAATTTCTCTTGCTTGCTTGGATTTAGAATGTTATGGTCACCAATAAACTATTCAAATGCACAGAGAAATACATTGGCACTTGGCATTTTCATATGCTAAATGATCAGTAGATGATTGTTTAAAGTGGCTATTCTATGATAAATCCGTTGATTGTTAGGTTTTGATAATTTTATAATTGATATTCTTTGCAAATAACGATCAAATACTTGAATTCGATAATTAGAGATAATTTTTTCTTTGACTATGGAATTTTCCATGGCTTCTCCCTGGATTACTGTGTCGGATGGTTGAATATGGGCTATGAAATATTGCGTTAAGAATAGTTGCACACGGGCAATGGTCCTGGGAATCACTGGTGACACGACCTCTTTCTATGCCACCCTCCACAGGCTTTGGATTTGACGTCAGAATTTTATAACATTGTTAATGAGTTTATATTCCTATTAGAAATAGTTGAAAATGATCACGATTTTTGCATCTTTCTTGATTTGCAGGATGTCAGATTTCAAATCTTTTGCACCCAATATGATAGGTTTTCATTTCGTAATATTTTAATGCAGATTAAGAATTGCTAATTTATAGGTTTTCAGGTTTTCAATATTTGTATTTAAATTATATGTATTTGTGAATTATAAAATAATAAATTATTGGTGTTTTAAAAATCCTTTACTTTAAATACAACTAACCTATGCAATCTTGTATAGCTCTTTACTATGTTGGCCAAGCCAAATGCAAAATGATGGATTCTGAAGACCACCCTATAAAAATAAAAAGACAAAACAAAATAAATAGTTTGAAGTTATATATATTTTTCAAGTTTTAAATAAAATTATTATGCTTTGTTAATATTAAGTTCCGTAAATAATAGACCCAGGACCAGTTCCTTAACATGAGTTATTGCATTTAAGTTTATAGCATCTGAGAAGTAGACTTCTTGAAACTATCATAATGTAGAGAGAGCGAACAGTCATGTTACCTGTCATAATGGTGTTCCACTATTAGTAATGTATATATTTTGGATTATCAAATCAAAATTTAAGATCATGACTGTTTCTTGTGTTAAATATATTAAAGCTCTCATACTAAATATACATCCTCACGATGACTGTTTCTGTATTAAATATGTTAACGCTCTCGACACCCATAATTTATCAATTGTTCCAATCTACAACTCTAAGGAATCAAAAGCCCTAATTCCATCACAAATGAATTGCTAACAATACAATACAATAGTAACATTTATAAATTTGCATGTAAGCTGAAATATTTGAAGGCTTTGAACGTTATTGTATTTGTTTGAGAGTGAAATACATATCTTTTGATTTTGTATTTTGTTTTAGATGATCCCTCGACTAAAGAACAATAATTATTATATAAATAAGAACAATAATTATTATATAAATAGTATTTTACATAGTATTTTAGTATGGTAAAGTGACGAGTTAAAGAACAATAATTATTATATAAATAAGAACAATAATTATTATATAAATAGTATTTTACATAGTATTTTAGTATGGTTAAGTGACGAGTTAAATTTTAATGTAGACATTGTATTAAAAAAATAAAAGAATATTTAATGTTGAAAATGTTATTTTTTTTTGTAAATGTTTATTTTATATAAAATGGATATTGATTAATTAAATCATTTTAAGATTTTTATATCAAATGGATATTGGTTAATTACATCATTTTAAGATTTAATTAATAATAATAATAATTAAAATGAATTATTAAATTAGAATTATTTAATAAAAAATATAATTTTAATATTTAAAACCTAAAACTAATTATAAATAATAAATATTAGTTAACCATATTTGAATTTATATTATCTAGGTCTCTCATTCCATTATATACAAGATTTAATAAAATATATATTATAGAAATATTTAATATATTAGTAAAATATTATTGAGATTATTAATATTAATAATAATAAAGTTAATGTTAATAATTGATTTTGGGTTTTTATCACACTTTTTACTAAATTTAAAATTTAATTTTAATTAACATTTTGTTATTAAAAAAAAAAACATAATAAAAATATAAAATTCTTTTTATTAAATTTAAATTTTATTTTAATTAAGAAATTTATAATAAATTTTTTTAATAAAAATATAAAAATATTTGTATTAAATTCAAATTTTACTTTAATTAAAAAAATATATTAAAAAAATTATAATACAATTTTTTTATTAAAAATAAGAAAATAAAATTATAAAACTCATATTATATTATGATAAGCTAGATTTGAACCATTTATAACAAAATTATTGAAATAACCACCGAATCTACACTCAATTGACCGTTTATAACAAATTTATTGAAATGAAGAAGAATAACATTTTAATATTATAAAATTTTAAATAAATTTAAAGGCTAAAAAATTATATTTTGTATTTATAATATCAAATTTATTATTTTTATATTTTGAAAATTTTTAAATAAAATATTGTAAAATAAGTTTTGGTAAAAGGTTATAAAAAATAAGTTAAAATTATATAATTGAAAAAACATAATTAAAATTTTGATTAAATTTAAAACTTAAATAATTGTATTTTTTATTTAATGCTGATTTTTCTATTTAAAAAAACAAGTTTTACAATAAAAGAAGGTTCATCCATTTTCTAATATGCATTACCTATAGCATAACAATAAATTAAATAATGATCTGCTCATTAATTCAAATACCAGTTGAATATAAATATATTTATAGCTTTTAAATGAATATAAATATTACTATTTATTAAATATATTTATAGTTTTATATTGGATACACATATCACTTATTCTCGCTATCCTTTAGGATATAGCACAATTTCTTCATTCTGCTTATTTCTTTTTATGGAGTGTTTTTATTTGACTTCATTAGTTTTTAAAAATATATGTATCCCTTCTTGTGTAGAATTATCTTCAATCATTCTTACCAATGAACATTCACAAGAACTAAACACCTTGGTTTAAAGAAATAGATATAAAAACTAAATATATAATATAAGTTGTTGCTATTCATCACATTTAACTCAATATGATATGTGTATTCCATTTTAGTATCTATAAGCAAAGATGAATATGATTAATATTTAATTAAGCTTTCCAATTATTATTTTCTTATTTTTTAAATTTTAAAATGAAATATTGCAAAATGAGTTTGAAAAAAAACCAAAATATTAAAAAAAAATCAAATTTATATATTAAAAAAACCATAATTAAAATTTTGATTAAATTTAAAACAGAAATAATTGAGCATTGATTAATCTTTAATTAATCTTTTTAACTATCATTTTCATATTTTCAAAAATTGTAAATGAAATATTGCAAAATGAGTTTTGATAAAAATTCATTTTGCAATAGTCAAGCATAATCAAACATAGTTCAGCAAAAAAAGAAAACGAAATTTTTGTTAAGATCGAGCGGAGTCTACGGAAATCATTTTTCAATTCGATGAGAGGAATGTGCGGAAAGTATTTTTCAATTTGACAAGTTTCGAACCTATTAAACAGGTTCATCCTTAGGAGAACAAGATTCTCTTTTGTTGTAATGCTTTAATTTTTGTTGTAATGCTATACATTTTGTGCTTGAAAATAGGTATAACATGGTAAATGAAGGCCTTGTCAAAAATTCCATTTTAGTCAAGCATAGTCACGCATAGTCAACAATAGTCAACCATGCTCAACCATAACCAACCATAGTCAAGCATAGTCAACCATAACGAACCATAGCCAACCATAGTCAACCAAAGTCAACCAAAGCCAACTATGGTCACTCAAATAAAGTGAACCATAATGGAAAATGGTCAACCATAGCCAACCAAAGTCAATTATGACCAACCAAAGTCACCCATAGTCAACCATATTCAACCATGGTCAACCATAGTCAACCATGGTCAACGAAGGTCAACTGTGGTCAACAATGAACAACCACGGTCTAAAATAGTTAACCATGCTCAACCATAGTCAACCAAAGTCAACCATGGTTAACCAAAAACAACCATATACAACCATGGTGTACAATGGTCAACCAAAGTCAAACAAAGCCCACCATGGTGAACCAAAGTCAACCACGATTAACTATGTTCGACCAACGTCAACCATTCTGAACCAAAGTCAACCATGGTCAACCAACGTAAACCATTGTGAACCAAAGTCAACCATGTTCAATTAAGGAAAACCATGGTTAACCAAGGTCAACCATAGTCAAACAAAGTCAACAATGGTCAACCAAAGTTAACCATAATCAACAATGGTCAACCAAAGTCAACAATGCTCAAACAAATTCAACCATGGACAACCAAAGTCAACCATGGTTAACCAAAGTTAGCCAAAGTAAACCAAAGTCATCCATAGTCGGTCATGGTCAACCAAAGTTAATAATGGTAAATGAAAGTCAACCATGTTGAACCAAATCTAACCATGGTAAACCAAAGTCAACCATGGTCAACCAAAGTCAACCATTGTCAACTAAAATTCAACCAATGTTAACCATTGTAAAAGAAATTCGACCATGGTTGGCCATGGTTGACTTGGTCAACCTATGTTAACCATTGTAAAACAAAGTCGACCATGGTTGACTTTGTCAACCAAAGTTAACCATGGTAAACCTAAGTGAACCATTGTCAACTAAAGCCACCCATGGTCATCTATAACTTTAGTTTACTTTTGTAGACTTTACTTGACCATGGCTGTCTTTGGTTGGCCATTTGACTTTGGTTGACCATGGTTGAATTTGGTTGACTATGGTTCAATTTAGTTGACCATGGTTAGTAAACCAAAGTCATCCATAGTCAGTCATGTTCAACCAAAGTTAACAGTGGTAAATGAAAGTCAACCATCGTCAACCAAAGTCAACCATTATCAACCAAAATTCAACCAATGTTAACCATTGTAAAACAAAGTCGACCATGGTTGTCCATGGTTGACTTGGTCAACCAAAGTTAACCATGGTAAACCAAAGTCAACCATTGTCGACTAAAGCCACCCATGGTCATCTATAACTATAGTTGACTTTGCTTTAATTTCATAGACTTTACTTGACCATGGCTGTCATTGGTTGACCATGGTTGAATTTGGTTTACTATGGTTGACTTTAGTTGACCATGGTTGATTTTGGTTAATCGTCGTTGACTTTGGTTAACCATGGTTTACTATGGTCAACTTTAATTGACTATGTTCATTATTGTTGACTTCTGTTAACTTTGGTTGACTTTTATTGAACATGGTTGACTGTCATTGACCATTGTTCACTTTGGTTTTTCATGGTTGACCACAACCAAAGTCAACCATGGTTGGACAAAGTAAATGATGGTCAACCATGGTCGACTTTGTTTTACAATGGTTAACATTGATTGAATTTTGATTGACAATGGTTGACTTTGACCATGGTTGACTTTGGTTTACCATGGTTAAATTTGGTTGAACATGGTTGACTTTTATTTACCATTGTTAACTTTGGTTGACCATGATCGACTATGGATGACTTTGGTTTACTTTGGCTAACTTTGGTTAACCATGGTTGACTTTGGTTGTTCGTGGTTGAATTTGTTTGAGCATTGTTGACTTTGGTTGACCATCGTTGATTATGGTTAACTTTGGTTGACCATTGTTGACTTTGTTTGACTGCAGTCGACCTTGGTTAACCATGGTTTTCCTTAATTGAATATGGTTGACTTTGGTTCACAATGGTTTACATTGGTTGACCATGGTTGACTTTGGTTCAAAATGGTTGACGTTAGTTGAACATAGTTAATCATGGTTGACTTTGGTTCACCATGGTGGGCTTTGTTTGACTTTGGTTGACCATCGTACACCATGGTTGTCTATGGTTGACTTTGGTTAACCATGGTCGACAATGGTTGAGCATGGTTAACTATTTTAGACCATGGTTTTCCATTGTTGACCATGATTGACCTTCGTTTACTATGGTTGACCATGGTTGAATATGGTTGACTATGGGTGACCATGATCGACCAAAGTCAACCATGACCAAGTAAAATTCAACCATGGTCCACCAAAGTAAAACAATGGTAAACGAAAGTCAACGAAGGTCAACAATGGTCAACCAAAGTCAATAATTGTCAACCATGGTCTACCATAGTTAACCATGGTCAACCATAGTTAACCACATACAACCATGGTCAACCAATTAATATTCTTATATAACTTTGGTTGTGGTCAACCAAATAATTATAAGTCAACCATGGTCAGCCAAATAATATTCATATATGACTTTGGTTGTGGTCAACTAAATAATTATAAGTCTACCATGGTAAACCAAATAATATTCTAATATGACTTTGGTTGTTGTCAACCAAATAATTATAAGTCTACCATGGTAAACCAAACAATATTCTAATATGACTTTGGTTGTGGTCAACCAAAGTCAACTATGGTCAAACATAGTCAACTCTATTTTTCATGGTTGACCACAATCAAGGTCAACCACGGTTAACCAAAGTCAACAAAAGTCAACCATGGCCAATCAAAATTTAACCAAAGTCAACTGTGGTCCACCAAAGTCAACAATGGTAACTGAAGTCAACGAAGGTCAACCATGGTCTACCATAGTTAACCATGGTCAACCATAGTCAACCAAATTCAACCATGGTTAACCAAAGTCAACCATAGACAACCATGGTGTGTGATGGTCAACCATAGTCAACCAAAGTCAACCAAAGGCCACCATGGTCAACCAAAACCAACCACGGTCAAGCAAATTCGACCATGGTTGACTATAATCAAACATGGTTAACAAAGCCGACTAAGTTCAACCAAAGTCAACCATGGTCAACTACAATCAACCATTGTCAACTACAGTGAGCTATGGTCAACTATGTTTAACCATGAAAATCCAAAGTCAATGATGTTCAACCATAGTCAACCAAAGTCTACCATAGTTAGGAATGGTCAACCAAAGTCAACCATGGTCAACCGAAGTGAACCATAGTCATTATATTTAATGATTATATTTATTATTATTTAATTAATATTTTTTCAGCGAAAATTATTTAATTAATATTATTAAATATGTGGCCATAATATTGTTTTTAATAATATTAATAATAATAATTCACCAAACCTAACGAGCACGCCGACCGTGAACTAGCAAGCCATATCAATATTAATAATATGGCTTATATACATCGATCAACGTATATCAACCAAATTTAAATGTGTGGCCTATATACGTCGATCGGTAAATGATGATGATGACAACGATGATGATGATGATGATGATCAATACCCGATCATGACGAAGATGGTGATGATAAAGAAGAGGATGGCGATGATGATGATGATGATGATGATGATGATCAATCATCAAGCATGATGAAGATGAAGATGGTGATGAGGATGATGATGATGATGATGAAGATGATGATGAATATGATGACGAGGATGATGATGATGATGAATATGATGACGAGGATGATGATGATGATGGTGATCATAAAGGAGAGGATGATGATGATGATGATGATGATCAATCGTCAATCATGATGAAGATGGTGGTGAGGATGATGATGATGATGAAGATGATGATGGAGATGACGACGACGACGACGACGATGAGGATGACGATGATGATGATGATGATGATGAAGATGATGATGATGATGATGATGATGATGACGATGATGATGATGATGGTGATGATGATAAAGAAGAGGATGGTGATGATGAAGATGATGGTGAATATGATGATGAGGATGATGAATATGATGATGATGATGATGATGATGATGATGATGATGATGACGATGATGATGGTGATGATAAAGAAGAGGATGATGATGATGATGATCAATACCCAATCACGATGAAGATGGTGATGAGGATGATGATGGTGATGATAAAGAAGAGGATGGCGATGATGATGATGATGATAAAGAAGAGGATGGAGACTTGCTTTGTTCATCAAATCATTTATAATTGCTCTATTTCAACCATTGTTTCTTAGCTACAACTCGTGCAAGTGTTCGGTGATTGGGCATTGAGGCCACTTGACTCCAAGAGAAGGTTGGTGAAGAAGAAGGCTTCCCAGAGGGGCTGCTGCATTTTCATTCACACTCAGACATCCTTCGATTAGTAAGTGTCCATAAACATAGTTTGAGCCTTACTTTGGTGCCCTTACTTATATTGGTACAGCCGATCGTTTTGAAACTTTGCCATCTTTTCTGGAATGCTTATGCCCATAAATTTGTTTGAAATATTTGTATGATATTTACCTAGATTGCAATAGCGCCGCTTACCACTATAGAAAGTATATTATCTAAAGTTTGATCTTAGTTGTAGCGAATTGACTATTTGAATTAGTTGTTGTCTATGGCTATGATATTTAGATAATATGTGTCCATTGAAATGAGTCATGAGGCCATTTTGAAAACTGTTCTTATTAATTTGTTTGCTTTATCATTTTGTTTGTGTAAAATATCTGGTAAACATAAAAATAGGGAAGGCGGGGGGAGAAAACGTAGAACGCGGGAGGATAAAATCATTTTGCTAATATTTTTGTATAGCAATAACGCTAGCATGTTATGTATCCACATAACGCTATCCACATAACGCTAGCGCATTATGTATCCACATAATGCTAGCGCGTTGCTTATAACATTGAGCGCCAAAACACTAAAATTTGAATTTAAATACAACACGCATGTGTAATTTGAATTTAAACATAACGCACGAGCATTCGTGAGTGCCTACTCACCCACTCCTCCTGCCCCCGTGTGTCAGCCACTGTGCTATGTGGCTGGTTCGGACTTACCAAACTTGTGCTAAAGAATTTTTGGACCATAGCTAATTTGACATTTTTGACATTTTTCTGAGTATGCCTGTTTTTCACTGCTCTCTACAGCATGACATACTTGACCATTATTGATGAAATTTTAGGCATAGATACAATTATTTATGCAGATTCCAAATTTGTGATTTTTTAAAAAAAATATTGAGATTTTCTATTTATTTCCTAATTTTCTTGTGTCATCACTCTCTTGGTCAAAAAACATACAATTAGTGTTTATTCCGTAACTTTCTCATTTCACAACCATTGTTAAAAAAAACTTGTATGCTGCACTAGAGGACACTAACCTCTACATCCTATAAAAAATCCAAGTCAAAATAACTACATTAAGACCTTCAAAGGCTGCACCCACATTTGAATTACCGTTCTCGAGGTTTGACCACTTACATAATTAAAAATAAATAAAAATTAAACATTTAATTTTGGAAAAATAGTGCTGCACTAGTGCTACTGGTTCTATACATGTATACCAGATTTTGTAGCGTGAAACCGTCATTGAGGGTCTGAAAGGCTGCACCCACAAAACCACAAAAACATATACCTTATCATTTGCCAAAAAAAAAAAAAGTGACTGTTAGAAAAAATGAAATTTGACATAGTTATGTAAATTTTCAATACTTAAAAGTTATATATTCGGAAACATGACTCAATTTCCTACTTTTTATCTTTTTTACTCAATGCAAGATATTTTGTGTAAGCATCTCAAAAAAATCATGTAAGTTGAGGGATGCCCGATTTTTCAGTTTTCTATTGCATCTAACGTGCCAAAAGTGACCCTCATTATGTTGCACATGCCCATATATATATATATATATATATATATATATATGTAACACAACCCAAGCCAACCCTTTCATACCCTAGCTTAGACTAGCCAACTAACCCAAGCCTAAGTGAATCCTTAACCTAAGACTAGTTTGGAAAAGACACAATGAAACAAATGATAAATGAATGATATAACTTAAAATACACAAAATATTAAAAAATGGAAGGAATCAATCATTATATATACAAATTTAAGATATTAGAAAAATTGTAGAAAACAAACATTTTAAAAACAAAAAGAATGATTATATTCATGGTTTCTATTTCTAAATCTAAAATATAATATTAAATTAAAACATTTTCAAATCATCTTATGAATAAGGTTTCTAGATTGAGTAAACCTATTAAGATCATGTTTAATCTTTCACTTGCAATTATTACAACCTTAAATAGAAACCCCCAAAGATGGATTTTGTAATGACATGTATATGGTATCACAAACGATAGTTTTATATTATTATTTTAAGGATTTTTTTGGTGGTGATGCATCTAAATACATGTTAACCATTAATTTATTAATTTATATATTTAAATGCATAATAAATATCATACTTAAGTCTAATATTAAGTCTAATAGTTTAAGTTTTCCCAAACAACCAATAAAAATAGTGTTTTCAATAATATTTATTTTTTAAGACTTCGAAAATGTTATAGAAATTTGTCAACTCTCGTGGATCTCTGGTATAAGTTTACCCCGATACAGATTCTATGGTGATTCACTTAGTCGTTAACCTCCACAGATGGCTTGAGCCGAAATTGGTTTGGACATATCCAAGCCTCCAAAGGCTAGTACTAGCCAAAACAAAATGAAGTAAGGAGGGCGCTATGCATTTGTGGTCTCCAAGATAATCCAACAAGGAAAGGAATGTGAAGAGTCATCAACAAAACCCTCAAGCAAGTATATGTCGGACTTGTATAAATTTTTCTATTAGAACCAAAATATTCACCAGAGGTGAAAATAATCAATGCACATCTCTATCTATTTTTGCCCTAACTCCTGAAGATAACCCTGTTAAGTGGGCGAACAATGAAGGGGTAGATCCTTGCACCCTGTGCATTTCCTGAGAGGGCGAAAGGGGCCTGTGAATTCAATGGAGGGAGGCCGATCTAGTTAACTGGGAGATACCAATGTTTCCATACTTATCAACTACCCACTCATCTTCCCATTGGAAGTGTTACATTAATGCGACTTCATGTAGGTGACTCATTGGACTCCACAACGAGCAGAAGGAATCAAGTCCACTCCCTGACTCATTGGACTGCACAACGATCGTGCAGTGGGCGTGAATAGGTTTGCATGTCCTCTCTTCATAGAGGCTATCGTATTACCTATCTAGTATAATTCACAGTATACCGTTGTCCTGAGTGAAACCACGCGCATCAGCTGCAAATCGTAGCCATCGGAGAAAAGGGAAGTTTGGAGATGCGCGCGAAACTAATCACCATCATTGGAGGCACATGCCGAATTTTGGATGCACTTTCCTTTCCTTGAAATCCATGCTATGTCCAAAAATCTGGCGGAATAGATTACCAAACCCAATTGTTAAAGAAAATACCAAGCGTGATATACGGCCATCATCGAGAGGAAGCCTTGAATTTTTTTATGAAATGAATTGAGAATGCACGAGAAAGGATCGCTACAGCTTTAGATAGCATTCTTAGCTCATGTAAGAAAGTCATGCATATAGATTAGAATTATCTCAGAATCTATTTGTTTATAACTCTGTTTCTTTACCAAAAAAATAAAAATCAGCCATTCAAAACCAGTAAAAGGCATATATTTATATTTATATTTTCTGTGGAAAAGAAAATTGAAGAAGTAATATTTATATTTATATTTTTCTGTCCAAACAAAATTGAAGAAAATTGAAGAAGTAATTAGGATTAGGGTATCCAGCAATGTACGAAATTTGAATCTACTAAAAGTAATCTGAATTGAGAAATTTGAATCTACGAAATGTAATTTTCACTCTTAATTCAGAGAAATTTGAATCTACGAAATGTAAATTTCACAGTCAAAGTTGGTTAAAAGAAAATAGAAAATAAACGCTTAAACCATTTGAAAGCAAATACAAGCACCTTAAAGATGATGGAAAATGTTCTCGTCGATCTCAACCAGGGTATGTATGATGACGACGTTATCATAGCCGTTGCAGATTCTTCCAGAACCCTAAGCTCAATCGTAATCATTAACACACATATATTATAACCAAGTCAAGCCTTGCAACGGTTCTGAAACCGAGCCTTGCAATGCTTCTAAATCCACAAAGTATATCGGATTTCCATGACAAAAAAATTGCTCGTGTTCGTATCGCTAACAAATTCCCTCCACCAGATCATCCTCCAAGAGCCCTACAGCCATGCCCACCGACATAATTTCTCTAAACATTGATGGGTGTCCTCCATTTCTCCTCGAACATATATAACCACATAACACTAACTAACAATGATCAGAGGCCAACTTTAGTACAATTACAAGTACAATAAATTCCTTCCACGGGATCATCCTTCAACAGACATACAACCATGCCAAGCTTACTGCAACTACAAGAACAACAATGTTCATCAGAAGCACCAATCTCTCATTTCAATTCCTAAAACTGCAATTAGAACCAGATTGCAACACCCTACCATAACAAACGTCAATCCTATGAAATTCCATCCCACTAGAGCTCTTTCTATAACAAAAAATGTGGAACAAAATTCAATGAAGGTTTGTTTGTGGGGTTTAGATTATATTGGAGAACTCCAGCATTGACAACGAAAGAAGGTTGGGCTGGACTGACCACTAAGTCTTCTTGGTGTATACTCCGAGTCTCCATATATCTTCCCACCTGTCGTGCTTTTGCAATGGATAGTTTTTCTGCTTTTGCAGGGATAGAAAAACAAAAGATACTTTCCTTGCTTTTGTGTGGATTGAAAAGCAACGAAACGGATACTTCACCACTTTTCGATGGATGGTCAAAACTCATCAAACCTCTTAGCGGTATTCTCGAAACGGGATGATCTCATAAAACCCTTTAATTGTATTCCCAAAACCGCTTTGTGTGGCAGTGGGAAAGCAGAAAAATGGCTGGAATGACTCTCCCATCGGTTCGTGCAGTGTGTCTAAACCTGGTTGAACGATATTATTTCAACTAAAACACTCACATAACAAAAGATTCCATCAAAAGCATGATACTACAATAACCATAATTATATGATAAGGTTGGTGATGAGTTTTTATGCATTTTGCATTGATAGGTATTTAAAAATTAAAAAATAGTATTTTTTATTGAATAAATCTTATATTAATTTAATAAAGATAAAATATTTGAGTTAATTGTTTTGGTTGATTTTAGTTTAGGTTATGTTATAACTTAAAATTAATTTTTTAATTGGACACAGGTGTTTGCAACTCATACCGGGGATATGGGGTGATATGTTAGGTTTATGGGAGATATGTTAAGTTTGTCACATTTGTAATGTTTCTCTTAAATTTCTTTATGTAAAACTTAAGATTAAATTAAAACAAAAAAATATGCTTCAAGAAATTAGATCCTTTTACATGTTTTCTAGAGATATGTTTATCTTGATGTTAGGATACATTTATATGGATTTTAAATCTATTTAAAAACAAATTACTTATTGAAAGATAATTATTATTATAAAAATTATTAGTCTACTCATTTTCAAACAACCAAAAAATCTTAAATCACAAGCTATGAGTTATTATTGTTTACTAATGAGATATTGTTCATATCCATTAGTGATCAAGATCTAGAAGTATCAAAGACCTTATAGTTTTAAGGGCCTAATAACTCCTCCATGGTATTATACCATGAAAAAATATTAAAAAGCTAATGACCAAGTAATGGAGATATTATGAAACTCTTATGTGGTAATCATCCATGAAAGGTCACTAAAGAACCAATGCATATCATAACATTATAATAATCATTGTTTACACTATTATATTATTTTACTACTTCATATAATATAATGTCTAATATTAATGTGCTTCAACCAATACATATCATAAATTTGTTATAATGATCATTGATTATATTTTTTTTTTCTAAATTTAAACTCAAGAAATTTGATCTTTCTTGATTGATAGATCTGGGTTTAAGTTTTAAGTTTTTATTTTATAAATGAACATTTTTTTTAATTACTTTGATAATATTTTATTTTATGAGCCAACGTGGATTTTTTAAAATACTTTCCATAATTTTTTATTTTATGAGCGGACATCAATTTTTTTAATTATTTCACTCCCGACAAACATTACATCACAAACTTTACAACATCTCCTCCATAATGGGTTGTAGAGCACCTCGTTTCACTAAGTGCAATTATATTATTTTACTACTTCATATAATATAATGTTTAATATTAGTGTCATGCATAGAGATCATTGAAGAACCAATGCATATCATAAGGTTATAATAATCATTGATTATTCTATTATATTATCTCATCAATATATTAAGAATATAAGTAATTGTTTAGCGGTATTTGGTTCATTGAAGAACCAATGCATGCAATAAGGTTGTAATATTTATTAATTATACTATTACATATTATTTTAGCATTTTATATAATATAATGTTTGATATTAGTGTGATGCATGTACGGTCAATATCTTAAGCATGTAATCCATTGTTTAAGGTATTTGGCTCATTGAAGATTTGCTTTATATTATTGTAAATTTTATCCTTGATCTATGTCTTGAAACTTTAGTAACCATGGATATGGAAATTATAGAGTTGTGTGCCATATTTATTTTCCATAAATTGAGTTAGTGTATGGAGCATATTGAAAACTTATAGATCTATTGAGATATTGTATGGAGGATATCGAACTGAAAAATGAGGAAGATAAAATCACAGCTTGCATATCTATCATCAATCGCATATGTTTCATGATTTGGAAGGAGGTTGGGGACCTACAATCCTGTGGATGAGTGCAAACCTACAAATCTATTGATGAGTGCATTATCATCTCCAAAAGATTTAGTATTTATTTATTTTGGATAGAATGCAACCAACGGTAAAGAAAAATATTGTCACCTATGTCTGTTTGTCAGAATATTTGAATTATAGAGAAAATATCAATGAAGTGGTTTATGCTTTTTTTTTCTAACTAGAAATGGGTGCAATCCACATGTATGTGGACATGACATCAAATATTTTTTTTGAGGAACAATGAGTGGATGTGGTTACTTTACACTAACGTGACATGATTGTTATAGACACATCTGAGTTCAAGAAACATGTGGACTTATGTGGAACTAAAGGGATATGGGGAATCTATAATAAAAGACCTATAATAAAACTGTAACAACGCACCTCTTAGAAATTTCATTGCTCTTAGATTTTCTCTAATCACCATTAGAGGAAGACTTCCTCCTATGTCTATTTATTCACATGAAGTCCAAGTGACCGATGTATTTTATGGATAGAAACATTTTAACATGCCTCTTATAGTCTTCTTATTAGCACTTTTATCACCACTTTTAGGTCTTCAATTTTTGCATTTGAACTTGAATTCAACTACTTATCTTCTCATGGATTGAAATTTATTGAGACTTAGAATATACATCAATTGAAAAAATAAGTAGACATGGGTAATCTATATTTAACCAAAATGGAGCACATCATTTTCCAGCTGAAGACAAAAAATGTTCCTCTAACCTTAAAGTTGATTCACACTAATAGATCTATGCACTCTAAAACGCTAAAAGAAATTATGGTTGGTGACACCTTTGAAAGTGATTATTTGCACGTGTGATAGTAAGTCTTGCTTGCAATTGAAATATTGTATTGAGAACAAAGCATAGAGAATCAAGATTATTTGCAAACCATCTTCCTCATTGATAACGTGAGCAAAAGACAATTTCAATGATTCACCTAATATCTAGGAGAGAACACCGGTTTCTCCTCACAAAGATCATTTCAATCACATTATCCAAAATAATTAGAGAAAAAAAACACGAGACAATCATGATTATATGAAGACCATCTCCCTTAACAAAATTATAAGTGAAGGACAGAGAACATAGGTTTCTCCTCATGGCATACATTTCAATCACATGATCCAAAATTTATATATTGCAAGGGAGTTATTGTTATTGGTATTTGTAATGGTGAATATTTATTAGTCATTTTTTTAATCATTACCTTCTAAAAAATTCAAGGACTTATTTCTGGTAAAAAGGAAAAGGATTGAAACGTTCACTACCTCATTGGGGGGCTTATTCAGTTTATATTGATGAAATTGAACAAACTTGCTCACTTGAATGTGGGGCATTATATGACTCCATGTTTTATTCCATGTTTGGGATATTGATATCTAAATGTTGTAAAGGGTATGCTTTTATGTACCTTTGATCAAAACTACTTGAACATGTACACGTTCAAGGAGCCTCTATTGTAATATCTCGATAATCGTTATTTTTTTCCTTAAGACCTTGTTTCGCCCATAAATTTGAATAGGGGGGTCAACAACATTTTTTGTTCTTGGGTGCCATCATACTTGTGTTGTTTTTCTTGTCTAGCCATTGTTTCATATTACAAGCATAACATCTAAAGATTAATTTAAGGCTTGTAATCAAGTAAACTTAATTCAATTCAAGCACATGAATTAATGAAAACCAGGCACATTTACTCAAACACCTATAAAGCATATTCAAGTATTCAAGTTGTTGATCACATTAACATTCAATGAAAAGTCTACATCAACATTAATTCCAATCCTCATCAATTCAATTTCTTACTCATCATTAATTTAGTATTTTGTACTTGAGTCGTTCCTTTTTATTAAGTGTCGGATCAAAAATAATTTGAATTGCATTGTAATTGTGTTCATAGTTGAACCCAACACCCTCCAATTTCCGATTCTAAATTGAAATTGTTAGGTATTTTTAGTTGAGGTTTTTTTTTGGTAAGTACCCACGGGGATTTGGACTTGTGACCTTCCATTTACAACTTATCATCTCAATTACACATTACCAATTTCTCTACCCCCCGTGGGATCAATATTTTTAGTTTAGTTAATCACACTTTTTAAACCAAATATATTATACTAAGACCCATCTATATAAGGAGGCCTAATTTACTCTTTCAAATGGATCAAATTCAATAATTAATTAATAGAGTTACTGAGTACTCTAATACTCACTATTGAATATACAGCAATCACAATCCACAAAGGAACTATTCAATATATATCTCCAACATGGTGAAACACAACTCACGAATCAACAACTTCTATGGAATTTTGAACTATTGGTTATTTATAACAATACCTTATTCAAACTTGATAGCCATTAGTTTCCAATTATGTATTCCAATTTGTAATGAACATAGGATCATCACAGTAATGCAGCTACACATGAAGATTAAAATGAAGCTTTAGTTATACATGAACCTAAATTTCAAAATTTCACTCATGAAAATATTTCAATTAGAATATAGTAAATCAACCTCAACAAAGTTTTAGGAAATAAATTCATAATAGCCTTTCCAATCCTATCATAAGATCATGGGAAGAAATCTATGAAAAAAATACAAAACAAGACTCAAGTATGATAAGGAAATTGTTTTCATACTATAAACTATTATAGGCAAATGCACTTCCACAATACATAAATCTTTGACGGAGATTCCAGTTGACTTGTTTAAATTTGACATATGAACATGCTAAGTGCCAACATTGTCATTGGGTTAGTCGCATAGGGAATCAATGTTTCAATTTCCATCCTTGTATTTAATTTGGTAAGAAAAAACATCTTCAAATAAATTTCAAAAGAGGAAGAAGGCTAAAAGGATAATATTACATTATGGCTAGATAAGTTCCTTGGGATGGAAACAATAAGTCAATAGGTTACATAAGTCTTATCAATAACTTCAAACCTACTTAAATACCTATTTGCATGAAGAAGCTACAAAATAAAATGGATTTAAATCAATTGTGGAATATGATACTTTTGGGAATAAATGGGGCCCATTCTAATTCAAATTGAAATTTGAGTCCAAATGGTAATCCTTTGTACCATAAGGGGAGAAGTATAGAAATGAAATGAGAAAGGTACTCTCTTGCACCTCAAATGGTGGACTACACTGAGGAATACAAAATGGAACTATGTTTCAATTCAATAGCGAGAGTACATTTATTAAGTGAAAATATTAGTGGCGAGCAAAACCCACTACAAACATTGATGAAATTGGTTAGTAGTCAACTAAAACCACTAGATACATGGTATAAATTACAGTGGTGAAGGATTTTTCCAAAGGAGAATCCAAAGCTTAATATTATATCCCTTTGACATACTTATCACCTTGCACCTAACATGAAATTTGACTAATTTTGAAACTTTTCAACTTAATCATGTTCAATCTATTCTTTGGAATGATTCATAATCATGGACTAACTCAATTACACTCTTAAGTAAGACAACTCTATCCCATGAATAGCCACCTACAACATTAGTGTTTGTTTTTAACCCTCTCAAATGATCACATCCAAGCCTTAGAAGTATAATCATTTCCCTTTAATTTAAAATCAATATATTCCATACTATGAACAGTACAATTGTATTACTGATATGAATATGTGGTTCCTCTGTTTGTGATAGAATAAGGTAGACATTTGGAAATTAATTTGCATATTTGATGAAAAACATAAAAGGTGAAGAGATTCGTTTTGAACTAATGTGTATGGGAGGCCCACACTCCCCCTTCATGTATTAGGCACTATTTGGGTTCTATTTCCACGAATGTATTAGTTGTTATTCAGATTATTAGAGATATCTTACTATTAAATAATGAGCATCATTTATTGTGCTCATTTTGTAGTTGTTATAAAAAGGCATCCTGCCTTATAATACGATCGTTCTTGTTTGTGCCAAGCTTGTGTGTTTCATTTCCTTCTATTGTGTTAGTAGAGGTTCATTGTGTTAGTAGTTGTTCATTGAGTTCTGAGTTCTCTTACTGTGTTTTAGTTTAGGAGGTGAGGCTTTCCTAGCCTCACCTCTCATCTGCATGTAAATCAATAGAGGATCAATTGGTATTAAACCCACCTCTCATCTGCATGAAGATCAATAGAGGATCAATTGGTATCAGAGCAGTTTGCTCCTCTACCTGATCATTTTGGTTTTCTCTCGAAAAGAAAAGGCTTATTGTTCTATTTTTCTTAATATCTAGGTTTAGGTATTTTTTTTTGTTGGTTTCGTTGGTATGAGAGCAGTCTGGTTTATATGCTGCACCCTTGAGAAAACCATTGAGCCTTTGTTCATGGCTGCATTGTGGTTACTCCTTCTACTCAGGCTCACTCTCAGCACCTTCACGCTTTTTCCAACTCTCTCCTAACACTCAACACTCACGCTCTCCCTCACTCAGACCTAACGCCTGCTCCACTCCATCTCCTGCACGCTGCCCCCTTTCCTTCACGCATCCATTACCTTCCCTACTCACTCATTTCAGATCGCACAACACCTTCTCAGCCTACCTACCACTCGCACGCACACCTCCTTCCTGCACGCATCCCCCATTCTCTCCACTTAGCCCTCCTTTCACGTCCATCTCCCACGCATTAATTCTCCAGTCTTCCACGCTGCAAAAACCCTAGTTATTCCATATTCTGCCAACGCCCTCCATCTCCCACTACACTCACCCTGCCCTCACCTATGATCATGCATTCATTTCCACGCCTGTACAGCACCATTAGTGCTCAGCTCACTCCACCCAAACCTTCTGCAATCTCGAGCTGCATCCTCCTTTCACCATTCACGCCCCCCTTTCTGGCTCTCTTCCCCACGCTCTATGCCATCTGCGCCCAGCACTCCCCAATGTCTGGCCTTCACTCCAGTCAGCCCCTTTTTGTGGCTGCATTCCCATACCTCCCCGAATCCTTCACTATTCAACCTTTCACGCTTCCAGATTTCACGCATGGCCCAGTTCACGTTGCCACTCCAACGCTCCCTCCTTGCTGGCATTCCCTCTCATGCAGAGTTAATTCTGCCTCCCTATGATACCACGTTTCCCTTTGGCCCTTTTCCCCACGCTCTCATCTTGCGCGCCCAGCTGCTCAACACTCACGCCTTTCCCCACCATCAACGCAGCTTCTATCCTCACTTTTGGATCATCCTCCACACTGCCCAGCATCAACGCAGCCTCTATCCCCACGTTTGGCTCATCCTCAACACTGGCCATCATCAACGCAGCCCCCTTTTGGTTTTCTCTCACAGATATGGTTGTGGGTCTGGGCCTCTCGATTTTACTTGGGCCACTGATTGTTGCAGCAATGATCGTAATTGTACAGAAAGGGGGACTTAGGGAAGATTGAGAACCTAGCATCAGCTTTAAAAATTTCATTTACGAATAATGCAGCAAACTTTCAGCATGGGATATTCAGCATTATTCAAAAGCACATTTCTCATCTTTTCAGCAAACCATCATCAACATGGCCTCTTCAACATTATGCATAAGTTCATTTGGTTCAACATGGCATCTTCAACACGCTCCAACAGTTCAGAGGGGTCCACTCCCTCTCCACTTAGCACTTCTTGGGATTCTCAACAATATGTACTCAACAATACTCTACACGGGTTGTTTCACATTTTTGGTTCAAAGTTTTATTTTGTAGCAATATTAGTTCTCTTTTGGTTCCATTTTTGCTATTTACTCCAGCAGTAATCTACAACACTTCACACAGATTTGTTTGCAGAGAAGGCCTTCATAGGTTTTCGAGGTAGCTTCAAGCTTTGTATCAATCCAGATCACACCCTTGTAAGGGTTTCCGTATCAGTTAATTTTTCGGCGGAAACACAGATCTACAACACTGATCTCCACCACTTAGAGAAGAGGTACACAGATCTAAAACACATACAGATCTATCCCTACATTTTAATGTCTACGATGACGCACAACAGCTGCATGGGCACCCCACCTACTCGCATCTTACACCAACTCCACATCCCACCCAGAGAGGAGGTACACAGATCTACACATACAGATCTCTCCCTCTAGTTTATTTTCACAAGATGTTCAGTAGCAGCTCTATGGGCACCCCACCTCCTCGCAACTTTCACCTCATTAGGATCTTCATCAAGTTGCAACAACGGCACCTCTTCTACATGTGGTTTCTCTTCTTTGCAAACATGGCTTCAAACTTAGACCGGGAGGAAGGAAAGCAGGGACTCTTTCCACTTAGACCGGGAGGAATGATCTCTATGGGAGGCCCACACTCCCCCTTCATGTATAAGGAACTATTTGGGTTCTATTCCCACGAATTTATTAGTTGTTATTTATATGATTAGAGATATCTTACTATTAAATAATGAGCAGCATTTATTGTGCTCCTTTTGTAACTATTATTAAAAGGCATCCTGCCTGATAATACAATCAATCTTGTTTGTGCCAGGCTTGTGCCTTTCATTTCCTTCTATTGTGTTAGTAGTTGTTCATTGAGTTCTGAATTCTCTTACTATGTTCTGGTTTAGGATGTGAGGCTCTCCTAGCCTCACCTCTGGTCTGCATGTAGATCAATAACAGATCATGAACCCTGGATTATCTTCTATAACCATTTATGAACAGTAACAAATCATTCACAAATAATAAGCATGCAATGTGACATCTATGTATAGTTCGATTCCCTTAAGTTGACCTGCCTCTTTAACGTGTTATAGAATTATATTTAAATGTTCATTCAACCATTGGCCTAATGAAACAATTATGGGAAGAGATGGCATCATTGTGTATGCCCCGTTGTGGGCTTAATAAAATTAGAAGAAATTCCATTTATCAATATTAAAAAAAAATAGTGGTGTAGTCAATCTAGTTTTCATGACGTTTAAGTCAATATGAGTAATCAACAATAATATGGAATAATCAAATGTAGTAGGGAAATATATATTTAGGATATTGGTTGGAATATTCATGAATTTAATCGTCCTAATATAGTTTTCATTCTCTTTAATTCCTCCAAATAATGCATCATATATTTTCCTAGAAAGTCGCACAATATTTTGAAGAATTCCATAGCTCACTTGTCTAGTCTTAAGGCTATCTCTTATGGAAAAGAAACCAATACCAATTTTAATTTGTATTCATCATTATTATGATATTTATACACTTAGAAGTTAGTGGAGATAAAATTGATATAATGTGCTTTTAGGTAAAGTGCATTTCTTTACTATGCATTTGTACTTATGTAATCTAACTGTCACAATATGTTCAAGACAACAAGTGATGTGACGGTTCATCTTCAACATGATCTTAATAAATATTGATCTATGGATTAACACCAAATTGTTTTATGATCTCTATTTAAATATCATAGAGGGTCATTTTCTTAATGATTGATTGTGAGAAACTCATATGTAAATAATTTTCCTTTTGCATTAATATAGAGACTCAAGTAACTATTTGGTTGGGGTCATGGATTATTCCCTTCTCTAAGTGTTTTAACAACATATAACTTTGGTGTGTTGATATGTGATATGTTTGTGTGATAATTTTCTTAAGGTGTTCAAATCATGTGGAAATACCTTATTTTAGTCAACACATTATTAGAGCACTTATGAAGATACCCTCCCATTCTTGATTGAGATCTAGAACTAATGCAACTACATACATCAAAGGATTTATGGATTTCACTACGTCTATGCATTTTTGTGTTGATATGTGGGTGTTCCATTTCATTCAGAGAAATTGTTTCAATTAGAAACACTTTTCATTTGACTTGAAAATGTTTCAATTTTCCCAAGATACGACCATTTTACAAAATCCAAAGATATACTATTTGCATTTATGGATTTTTTTTTAATATTTTATTATATTATTCATAATTTAGCCTATTTTTATGTTAGATTCCTAGTTTGTTACCTTCCCATTATGTGTATGTTCTTTTTCATGTGTTTTGTGTGAACTAGGAAAATTAGAAATAGAGCAGCAATGTTTTTTTTTTTAACTATGTATGCTCTTTTTTGTATGCCTTGTGTGAACTTGACAAACAAAAAATGGTGAGAAAACTTGTATTTACCACGTGAGCTAACTAAGGTCTAACCCAAAATTTGAGAATTTCTTCTATATTTCCTAGGTGGTTGTGTAAAATCATATGGAAGACCAAAAGAAAGGGTTTTTGGGTAGTCATGCTCTCCAACAATAACAAACCCATTCTACTTTATATTATTACAAAACCTTTTATTTATCTCGCTTGGTTGAAAATAAATATTATGTCTTGGGTTCAAGTTCTTTCTATTACTTTTTGAAAAATTTCGTGTAACTTTAACTTATAAAATAACTTCATTGTAAAAGTACTTTCCAATGTTTTATAAAAGTGGCCTACTTAATTTAAGAAAATGCGACTTATTTGTAAAAGTGAGCTTATTATCAAAGTTAGTAAGGAGGGGATTATTTATTGCATTGAGAACCCATCACCACATGGTTGAACCTTTACCTACCAGTGGCTCCTTTGTTCCCTTTTTTCCTTCTTTTCGAAAGGAATAACTTTGACATATGAAGTATGTTTTGAATGTCATTTTCTTAATTGCCTAGACATTTTTAGATATTTGCATCCAATACATTAGTTTTTTTCTTTTGAATCCATATTACATGCATATTATATTATGGCTAGTGCGAGTTTCATTTTTCATACCAATACTAACTACTTCTCATGGAGAGTCCACATGGAGGATTCCCTACAAATTATGAGACTTTACCAAATTACGTTGGGAAAATAAAAAAACCCCACTAATATCGATAAGAAATTAAAATGGGATAATAAAGATGAAAAATCATGTGGATTAATTAGGATTTCCATCTCTAATGACTTATGATTCCACCCTCAAGAATTTGATGCACTAGATGTAGCTTGGGAAAAGTTGGAAACCATATTTCGAAAACACAATGAGATTTGAGGTCCTCATCTTGAAAATTAGTTGGTTGAATTAAATTCAAGTGATTCTATTCCATTCAAGACTATTTATCTCAATTCAAAACATTTATACTCCGAGTTGAAGAATGAAAGATATCTATGCAAAAAAAGGAATGTATTTATGTTATTATTTCTAAAATTGGTCCTACTTATTACATTTTTGTATCTACTTTTTAATCCATCAAGGAAGCTCTAGGGGATGCATATAAACAACCCACTCTTAAATATTTTTTGAATCTTTGATTAGAGAGAAAAATAATATCTTGCACCTTGGAGTGATCAACAATGTAGGAACATCTAATAAAGCCTTGTCGACACAATAGAAGGATAAATACAAGCATCCAAAGAAGCAACACATATGAAACAATAAGGAAAATGAGGGTTCCAAACAACATATTATACAACTTCACCTGAACACTTGAGAGTTCTCATTTTTTTATAGGTTGCATTTAGTGGCTATTTTTACCCTTTAATCAAAAAGTGGTTCTACTGGTAGCACCATTTTTTTTCGGGACTAAAATTACAACTTTTTTGAAACCGTGACTCGTGTCGATGCAATTAAATCCTAAGTAAACCACTCAATTAAGAAGTGGTGCTACCGGTACGACCCTTTTTTTGGGGGATAAAATTATGACATTTTGAAAATCTCAACCAATGTTAGTGCAATTGAAACTCAAAATCTATACCCAAAATGAAAAGTGGTGCTATTGGTGGAACCCCTTTCTTCCATTGGGTTACAATTGCATTCCTTTTGACACCATGCATGGGGAAATTTTTTCCTTTTAAGTTTTAATTAACTTTAAAAGAGAGAGAGAGAGAGATTATTTTTTTTAAATATCTAAAAATTAAAAATTAAATGAATTTCATTAAAAAAGTTCAACAAAAAATAAGAAAAATAACTTTTAAAAAATTAATATGTCCAATTTTTTTTCAATATATTTCGAATTAAAAAAATAATAATTATTAAAAGAATTAATTTATTTTACAAAGAAACAATATTTTTTTTTTTTTTTTAAACCAAAAATTAAAAAAAAAAAAAATTAGGGTTAAAAAAAACAAAACAAAGTAAAGAAAAAATTGGAAAAAAAATCTTAAAAACTAATTATTATTATTTTTTTAAATTTAAAGACAAAATTTAAAAAAAAATCATATATTTAAAATTTTAAAAGATAAAAAACATTTAAAAATAAAATATTAAAACACACAAGAAAAAATTAAAATTAAAGAATATATATATATAAAAAATTAAAGAATATATAATAATAATAATAATAATAATAATAATAATAATCTAAAATTACAAGTATAGATTTAAATTTAAAAAGGTAAAATAAATGCTAATGAGACACCCCTTATTTCTTCTCTCCCTATGACCCCAATCTTTCCCTCATCCCCATCCCCCCCATCCCCCACATCCACCTCCATTACCCTATCCCCCCTAGCACATCCTTACTCCCACACCCCTATCCCCCGTATATCCTCCCCCCACCCACTCCCTCCAGTTCTCATCCCTTGCGTGCACCCCCTCTGCCCTCTCATGCCCCCAAAGGCATGGAGTCTCAATTATTGAATTGAGACTCGATTCTAGAATTGAGTCTCTTTTACTATGGCGATGTGAGAGTGTTGAGTAGGTGGAGGGGAGGTCATAGGATTTAAATGATCATATATAAAATTACTTGCAAGAGAAATGAAATAGAAAAAGAAACCCTTAAAGATAGACACACATTGTTTATGTGGAAAACCCAAAACAGGGAGAAACCACCATAATAGATCTATTATCTTCCTTGACCTAAACTGATCAATTGAGGACAAGTGAGATAGCCACAACTCACCTCTAGGCCACATTATAATGGGTTATTCCAAGCCCTTTATAACATTCATTACATGAAATACCTTGGTCCAATACCATGGGCCACCAAATACCATTGGTAACCAAATACCATGTGCCCAAAAACATGTGCTATACCTAAACCACCTTTGACTCATTCCTCAGTCAAAGTTAACCCTAACAACCCCCCTTTAAGCTTGACTTGGGGATCTCAGATACACCCTCATATCACCTAGGTCTATCTCCCGAATTTACCGGTGGGTTACCAGCGATATGCATGCCATTCCAGGTCTTACAACCATATGCCCTTTTAAATGTAAACTACTCCATTAATTTTTTCATGTGTCTTCATGGTGACTACACCATCACCATCCATTCTTCATTCTCTCACTTTTCCATGCTCATCATCTTCCATTCATCCTTTTGTACCTCCATCCAACCTTGTCATTCACGTCCATATAAAGTAAAATCCATATACCGGATTACATGGGTCCTCAACCGCTATAACTACCAGTTCTATAGGAATTCTCTTCGCATACATGGTTCATCAATCTTGGTCCCAAAACCAAGATTAAACCATCTCACATTCTAACCAGGAACAAAAAACTGTTGGGGTGTCAGGTACCACCGATCATTCACCCTGAAACATATTAATTAAAACTACGGTACAAAAGAAATCCATCCTAAAGGATCACCAACCACATGCTCTCATACCAGTTCATAGGATTTAAATGAGCATACATAAAATTACTTGGAAGAGAAATAAAATAGAACAAGCAACCATTAAATATAGACGCACAATGTTTACGTGGAAAACCCCAAACCAGGAAAAACCACCATAATAGATCGATTATGATGCAGGAGCATGGGGGCCTAGGCAGAGTTGTCGAAGTTGATCGACATGAGGGAGACTAACTAGAGGGAGTGCCAATGGCCACTGGTGTAGAAGAACAAAATCGCTTGTTAAAGTCAATAAGTCGAGCGGGAACAGTCGGGTATGTGACCCACCAGTTTAGTGAAAGTTGAGAATGAACATGTTGTGGTCGACAGATTACAGGTTTAGTAGGGACGTTGATTGTCAACATGTGTCAAACCACGACTTTGACAAGTTTGGGCATAAGACAAGCGAGGAGGATGGGGTGGACTTGCGAAGCCTGAAGAGTGTGAAGGAAGTCGACGGGTGAGTCGAAGCTGACAGACTGTATGGTTGATGTGACGGATTACTGTATCCTTTTAGGACACGTAGAAGTTAAAGAGAGTACTTGGAAACAGTTCGGGGTTGCTAAGGAAGTTAATGGTAGTTAATGAAGGTAGTTGGGATCATAACAGATGTCAACACAGGAAGATATTGTGCAACACGGTTGGGGCACTGACAGTTGCAGGTCTGTAGAATATGAAGAGATCGACAGACAGAGGATGCGTGTCTTGGGAGTAGGAGTGACCTAGGGAACAACAACAACAGAGTAGAAGGCCGAGGGGTAGAGATCAGTTGGAGGATTCAACAGAGCAGAGTTTAGGTAGAAGATAGGTGGATTAGAGAGAACAGTCACACGTCTTCTGAACCAGAGAAGATGAAGCCATAGCTCAGAGTTTCGAAGTGAACTAGGAGATGGTTGGGTTGACACACTAAGATAGCAAACAGTTACTTCTGTATTGGAAAGGCTGAGGCCGATAGTTAGTTAGTTATTTCATTTCTTTGCAGTTTGCATTGTAACCGATTCAGAGAAGTAATATAAGCCGACTTATGGAATTTTGTTTGCATCTTGTCTATGTGAACGTGTGTGCTTTGTGTATTGTTAAGCAAGAAACTTACTTGTCTAAGGCTCCTTGCATCATATTATCTCCCTTGACCTAAACTACTCAAGCCAGACCAAGTTAGCTAGCCACCGCTCACCTCCAAGCCACATTACAATGGATTATGCCAAGCCCTTTATAGGATTCACTACATGTAATATATTGGTCCAATACAATGGCCCACCAAATAACATTGGTTACCAAATACAATGTGCCCAAAAACATGTGCTAGACCTAAACCACTTTTGACACATTCCTGAGTCAAGCTTAACCCTAACAGGAGGGGCATATGGGGGCATGCAGAGGGGATGTGTGTGGTAAGGAGAGGGGTAGCGGATGGGCGGGGGAGGGAGGGAGATGGTGGGGGGAGAGGAGGGAGGGTGTATAGTGGGGCGACAGAAGGGAGGAGCTAGGGGGGATGGGGTAATGGAAAGGGTTCTAGGGGATAGGGAATGAGGGATGGAGTGGGGCCATGGCGAGGGTGAGAATAGGCACAGGTAGTTTCGGTTTTAGTTTTTTTTTTTAAATTTTAAATTCAAATTTTGTTATTTGTTTCTTGTTTTGGTTTTTTAATATTTAATATATATATATATATCTTTTATTTTTTATCTTTTTAGTTTTGGTTATGTTTTTTTTAAATTTATTAATTATTATTATTATTTAATTGTTGTTTTTAAAAAAAAATCTTTAATGTTTTATAAATTTTAATTTGATTTAAAAAAAAATTGTCTTTTTTCGTTAATTGTTTTTAAATTATTTAATTTTCATTTTTTCATTATGTTATATGTGTGTGTGTGTGTTTCTTCATTTTTCTTAAATTAGTATTGGTTTTAAAAAAAAAACTTCTCTTTTAGTTTTTTTAATATTTATGTTTTTTTTTAACTCAAAATATATTAAAAATAATTGGACATATTAATTTTTTTAAGTTAATTTTTCTTATCAAGTTTTTATTTTTTTTAAGATTTAAAAAATTTAAATTTTCCTAGATCTCTTTTTCTTAGGTTATTTAAATTTAAAAAAAAAACACACCATGCATTGTGTCAAAATGAATGCAATTGCAACCAAATGGAAGAAAGCGGTGCTACCATTAGCTCCAGTTTTCAATTTAGGGGTTGATTTTTAAGTTTTGATTGCATCAACGTTGGCCAAGATTTCCAAAAGGTCCTAATTTTAGCCTAAAAATGGGGGCTATTGGTTGCACTACTTTTTGATTGCATCCACAGTTGTTAGGGTTTCCAAAAAGTTGTAATTTTAGCCCCCAAAAAATTTGCTACCAGTAGCACTAATTTTCAATTCAGGGGTTGTTTTTTATGTTTTTTTTGTGAAAATTATAAGTTTTTATGGAAAAATTTCTCATTTTGAGTATACAATTCTTGTCAAGTTGTATAATGTGTTAGAACCTCTCAAAATTACTCTACACCCAATGTTGATAAATACATTAAATGGAAAGAAAGCAAGATTGAACGGCATTGTAATTTTTGTGGTAAGTGTTTAAATTAGATGGAAGCCTTGGAGGAAACAATGAAGAAGCATAAAATCAATGGGGATTATTCTTCCAACTCGTCTTCTCATGGGCATGCACTTTCTCATTCTTGTTTTACCTTTAATGTATATTTTTCTTCTTCTTCTTCTTCTTCATCGAATGAATGACCCACTATGACCCGAGCCAAATAGTTACTTGAGTCAAGATATTAATGCAAAAGGAAAAGTATTAACATATGATTTTCTCACAATCAATCATAAAAAAATGACCCTGCATGATCTTTAAATAGATGTCATAGAACAATTATGTTTCAACCCATAGATCAATAGCCATTAAGATCGAGCTGAAGATGAACTGCTAGATCAATCTATGTCTATAACATATTTTAATAAAGTTGATCTTACCTAAAATTGTTATTGGTTTAAGAGATAGCCTTAAGACTAGACAAGTGACCTATGGAGTTATTCAAAATATTTTGTGGCATTCTAGGGAAATATATTATGTATGATTTGGAGGAATGAAGGAGAATGTGAACTATTTTACGACCATTAAATTCAATATTTCAACTGACGTTCCAAAGTAATATGGCCCTACTAAATTGGATTATTCCATATTATTGGTTACTCATATTGGATTAAAGATCATGATGCGAAACTAGATTAAAGATTCATATAACACTATCTCCTTTGTAATATTGATAAAAGGAATGTCTTCCAATTTTACTAAACCCACAAGGGGGCTTAAAAAATTATTCTGTCTCTTTCCATAATAGTTTCACTAGGTTAATGGGTGAATGAACATTTAAGTCCAATTCTATGAAACATTAAAAAGGAAGGTCAACTTAAAGGAATCAAACTATTTATAGATCTCACATTACATGATTATTATTTCTAAATGATTTGTTACACTTCATAAATAGTTATATAAGATAAGTTTGGGTTCAACACCAATCTCTTCATGACCTTTTATGTTTTGAGTCAAGTATAAAATTAATTTCCAATTGTCCACATTAATCTGTCACAAATTGAGGAACCACATATTCATATCATTAAGACAATTATACCTTGCATAGTATCTAATATATTGATTCTAAATTAAAGGGAAATGGTTATACTTAATTTGTCACAAATAGAGCAACCACATATTCATATCATTCAGACAATTATGCCCTTCATAGTATGCAATATATTTATTTTAAATTAGAGAGAAATGATTATACTTCTAAGGTTTGGACGTGATAATTTTAGTGGGTTTAAAAAAACTTCTAATGCAATAGGTGGTTATTGTTATTTTTTATTTTGAGAAACTATGATGATCTTTGAACTAGAAAACTTTAAGTGCAGAAATACTGAATACCTAAATCAATGAGCCATTTAGTCACATGAAACATTCAACCATAACACAATATGTACCCTAGGGAAAACACTCAAAACAATGACGATTAAAAACCTGAAAAAATCTTCAGAGTATAATTATGATAGATAGCAAATAATGTCTTTTACAAAATAGAAAATTGCTTTTGGCACCCCAAGTGCTAGACAAGAGAGAATACTAAGCAATAGAGAATAGAGATAAAGTCTATCAACTTCCCATGTTCCCAGCACATTAATAACAAGCAATAATCATTGTCATGCAAGTTGTGGTGAATGGTTGCATGGGTAATGGTGCATCACATGCAAAAACTATGAATTTCCTTCTTAAAGAATTATCCTGCACAAAGAGAAACACCCTTCCTTCAAGGGAGACGAGAATTCGCTTCACATTGAATTCAACAATCCTCTCCCTCTCCCCTTGCTCCCTTTTGCTTCTCCCTTTCCCTCTCCTTCACCTTCCCCTTCCCTGTACTTCTCCATCCCCCACCTTCTTCCCCTCCCCCTTCCCATGTGCATGTCCCTCTACCTCCCCCTCCTCCCCCATAACCATCTCCACATCTCTCTCTCCCTCCCCCTCCCACTCCCTCTCCCCCCTCCCCCTCCACCTCTCGATCCCCTTCCCCCCTTTATCTTGTTCCTCTCCATACCTACTCCCATCCCTCCCGTCCCTACCCTCCTCCCTCCCAATAACCTTATCCATCCCCCCTACATATCCCTCCCCCTAACTCTACACCACCCCGTCCCCTTCCCCCTCTCTATTCCCCCCATACTCCCCCCTCCCCATCCCCCAATATCCCCCTCTCCCCCCCCCCTTTCTCTCAAAATATCCCCCCTCTCCCCTACATCTCTCCCTCCTCCCCTCCAACTCTCCACCTCTTCTTCTCTCTCAACCTCCCCCTCTCCCTCCCCCCCACCCCTCTCCTCCCCCCTTCCCCTCTAGATCTCCCAGCCACACACCCTTCCCCCCCTCCTTCCTCCCCCCCCCAAAACTACCTCTCACTCTCTCCCCACCTACCCATTCCCCATCCCCTCCCCAACTTCTTCCTCTACCTCTCCCTCACCCACCCCCTCTCCCCCTCCCTCTCCCCCTCCCTCTATCCTCCTCTCCCTCTCCCTCTCCCTCTCTCCCTTCCCATCCTCCTCTCCGTCGCCCCCTTCAAATGATCCCCCCCCGCCCCGGTTCTCCCTCTCCATATCCCCCCTTATCCCTCCACCTCTCCCTCCCCATATACCTCTCACTATCCCCCCCCTCCATCTAACCCTCTGCATCCCCTTCTCCCTCCTCCTTTCCCTCCACCTCCTACCCCTCTCCCCCTCTCCCTTTCTACCTCCCCCTCCCCATACACCTACCCCTCTCCTCCTCCCCCTCCCCCTCCAAACCTCCTCTCCTTTCCTTCGACCTATCACTCAATTTCCCCCTCCCCATCCCTATTCCCATACCGATCTCCCTTTGCCACCTTCTCCCATTGTCGCTTTCCTAGGAAAATCCATAGCGATACTTTCAAGGTCTGGTGGTGGGGCCTTGGCCTTGATATCCTCACTAGGGCCTCATACATAGTCTACATTATACTTTTACAAATCCACTAAGGGATAGAAAGTGGGATATTACATCCTCCTCCCCTTAGAAATAACGTCGTCCTCAGTTTTCATAGCAGTTCATCTTTTCTCCTCAAGTCATCCTTCGCTTTCTTTGTCATTTCTATTTGGACCTTCTTTGGACATTCATGAATTCCTCGCAAGTTTCTATCATCCATGTCCTGTACCTTCATGAAACCAAAACCATGTTTTCCAAAATGGTTCCGTAAAACATATCATTAATTCATAATCCAACTCAGAACATAAGCAATGAGTCCTTTTGTAACTCTACATTTGCTATTCATGGAACGGCATTTCGCCTTTCTTTGCATTTTTATCATCATAAGAAAAACATAATATAGCTCATAAGAATTCATAAGTAATCCAGACTTTACTTATCTTTTGGAGAATGTCTTTTACCTCAATACTGAATCTTGAGGTAGACATCTCCCTCATTCATGAAATAGCACCATTTATTTCACATAAATTTAAGCAATAACTTTTAAAATTCATCATTCTTCCTCACCCCTGAGGAAGTTTTTCCTACTTAAGTAGTCCTAACAAGCACACATCAAGATTTTCAATAGTCCAGTTACTTGTCAAATCTTTAACATGTGTTTTAGTGTTATATCATCGAAATGAAAAATTCTCAACAACACTTTGTTGATCACCAAACTCTCCCTTCAGTTTTTAGAATTTCAGCAACCCACAAGTTAACACAGATCCTGAGATGTGTTGCCAATTTAGGTGTGGACTTATGGCCTATATTTTCAGGTTACTCTCCCTTTTGATTGCTAGTCAAAACTTTTCTCCTCAAAAAAACATCAAACAACGTCCTATCTTCTCGATGTCAAACTTTGTGCCTATGTCTTTGCCATTGATATCCAGACTCCTTCACAATTCCCCTCAAGCCCCCTCACTTGAGTCAAGGAATAGTTAACTTAGCAAGTAGAGATGGATCATCAATTTTTGCCACTTCATTTGCCTAACACCAATGTGCTCACATGGCATTCACTTGCCTAACACCATTGTGCTCCCACAACAATCATTTGCAGTTTTGCTAATCCGTCACATGCAACAATAATAGCAGTAAAATATTAACAAGTATGTTTACATATTAACTTGTTACATCATGTGCGCTCTAATGACTTTCAACTCAATAACATAATTCCACATCATTCATAGTTCATAAAATCTTGTAATTCATTCTAAAATAAATCTTTACTCATGCTTGAGCGATTTAGCTTAAATTATTTATATAAATGATTTGTGATCCATGTTCTTCTTTGGTCAAGACCCTGGTTATAATCATGGTAGGAACCTGCAATGTCAGTACATAGATAGCATAATCCACCATTAAATCATGGTTAATAAAATCTCTTCTTTCGCCAAATTAAAACAATATATACAAGTAATTTATCATCATCATTTCATCAGTTGCTCAACTTATTTACACAAGTGGATTTATAATCAATGTTCTACGTTGATCATGACACTGGTAAAAAATTCTCATGAAACCCTGCAATGTTAAAGTACATAAGTAACATAACCCAGGGTTAATCCATTTTTCAAACATATCGTAATTTGAAAAATATAATAGGGTTTAAGAAGTGACTCATCACTCGCTCTTAGATGTTTAAACAAGTGAATCCTGTATTTTGATTGTAATATTCCTCACATAACCATGCAATGTTAGTAAATAGTCGCTATACGACGTCCATTGCATTCACATATTCATATCATGTAAACATCTTTTACTTTCATTCATGAATAGCTATCACTTAAGAAGGATATTTCATCTTTGCATAATATTCATGAGTAGTAAGTTAGTTAGATATAACCCAAATTGCTATTTACCTCCTTTAGCTAATAAGTGTCGTCAAATGAAATAATATGTCTTAACAATGGATCAGTTTTACCTTGCGTGGGAAGTCCTTTTAACAATACAACGCATGCCACAACATGCACACGTGTTAGAAAATTTATAAGAAACCAAGAATGAAAAGAATTCATCTAGGTGACTATAGTATACACATATAAATCAAACCCCACTTCTTTCGAGTGAACTTTTAGTGCTGGTATAATACACATGTAACACCTAAAACTTTTCAAATAACCCATCCTCTTAACTTAAGGTGATAATCACCTTTAATTACTAATGAGTATGATCATGGAAGGACATATATTTAGAAAAACTTAACTAATACAAAAAATAAGTACCTAGTTATAACTTATGCAACCATGATACCCTCTTATCAATGCTATCATAATGTGAATGGATAATCACTGGATTATCAAATTTATAAATGACACAAAGAAGAAACAACTACTTAAGTGAAACTTCCGTGTTAGTGTCATTTAATCATTGTATCATGGTCATTCTTCATAAAGTTAACTAGGAGTTTAATATATTTGTTAGGAAAAATAAATAACACCAATGTGCATTATCTTGTTTGTAAATCTTCCAACTCTTAACCGAAACCATCTACTCACACCTTTCCTCTATGTGAACTATGCATATCCTATACACGATGTAATTCATCCTTGTTATGTCGTTGCAGCTGTCATAAACCTTTTGAGTACAAATACAAGAAAAAATAACATTGATTTAAATAAGCATAAACATTTCCTACAGTTTCACCATGTAATGGTTATCCCTAACATCTTTCAAATCCAAAAACCATCTTTCTCCCATTTACCCATATTGTCTTCATGTTAAGTAGGTATGCGAGGAAGTAATAACACCATGGTATTTGTGTAATATTGATTTACTTAACCACCAATATAGGTAATATCATTAATCCTTAACATCATGAAATCTGATAACTAATAAGAGGACTATACTTTTAATTAGTTCAAGGGCATTCAATACGTAAGGCTATTCCCCATCATTTAGGTAATTATGCAACATATTAAATATGTTTTCGATGGCATCTCATTTACACTATTCATAAGTAGACAATGAATCGTAAGTTATGTATCTTGTGGATACGCTTTGTACCTCAATCTCATGTGTTAGTCTTTAAAACATAATGCATCAACAAGGACACATACTTACTTGTAATTTATAGGAGACTTATTTATCTCTTACTCAGCTTGAAACTGAATTTATCTTGTTGCGTCTTACACATAGAGTCTTTCCTTTGGTTCATCCAACCTATTTCTTCATGTTGAGCCTGATATAGGCCCAAGCGTTGCAACTTGCGCTTTGATACCATATGTAACATACCCAAAAATTTAATTCAGTATTTTAGTGAAATTTTCAAAACTTTTCACAATGACCACTTAAACCATGAGCTAAAATCATAGGACTTAATGTTATTTCCATGTTAGTGCAACTACTATAACAAAAAATCTCTTTAAGAAAAATACTCCTTTCCAAGGGTCTATAACTTGCTTACCTATACAAGGATGTTAGCAACGATTTATCCAACATGTTATAGCAACAACTAACATAAAATATCATATTCAATATTCCAAAACATGAATTCACTCGCCATTGTAGAGCACAATTCTAAAGAAGAGTACAACACATAAATACACAGAGGGGAAAGACAATATATACACGTGGTTCACCCCCAATGTACACATCAGATATTATTTTTAAAACCGTGGTTACATCGAACAACCCGTTTGTTTCCCTACATAGCTTCTTCTTTCTAAGAGCCCCTCTCTTCAAGACTATTTCAAAACAATTCAGTGCTGCCATCGGCGCTAAGTCAGAAATATAGCCTAACTCAACAGAGTTCCTTTCCGTTTCAACCAAAACAACAACCCCAATTAAAAGAGATCTAACTCTGTATTATTACATATATATTTATATATGCTTACCTATTCAGTATTTTAGTGAAATTTTGAAAATTTTTTACAACGACCACTTAAACCATGAGCTAAAATCATAGGACTTAATGCTATTTCCATGTTAGTGCAACTACTATAACGAAAAATCTCTTTAAGAAAAATAATCCTTACCAAGGGTCTATAAATTGCTTACCTACACAAGGATGTTAATCAATGATTTATCCAACATGTTATAGCAACAACTAACATAAAAATTCATATTCAATATTCCAAAAAATGAATTCACTCGCCATTGTAGAACACAATTCTAAAGAAGAGTACAACACATAAATACACATAGGGGAGAGACAATATATACATGTGGTTCACCGCCAATGTAGGGGCTACATCCACCAAGAAAAATGGCACATCATATATTATTTTTCAAAACCATGGTTACATCATACAACCCATTTTTTGCCCTACATAGATTCTTATTTTTGAGAGACCCTCTCCTCAAGAGTATTTCAAAACAATTAAGTGCCTCCATCAGCACTAAGTTAGAAATCTAGCCTAACTTAACATAGTTTTTTTCAGTATTCAACCAAAAAAACAACCCCAATTAAAACAGATCTAACTCTGTATTATTACATATATATTTATATATGCTTACCTTCACTTCACATCAACATAAGTTATCCAGATTAATTTCTATGTGAATCCCTATATTATTCTCTCTATATATATACTAACATTAACATAAATTTTAGAGAGCTAATCGATCTTTATAATACTCTTATAACCGACTGAGCTTTTCTAGGATCCATGCATTCTCACCAATATTTATTCTATGGTATTGTGAGTTGCAGAGATACCTAAAAAAAAGCATGCATCCACTTAGGGATCTAATATCTAGCATTGCGAAAAGCATACGACCCCAAAATAGCATGTCAACATACATTATATAAGAAAACTTCTACGGATCGACGCCACAGAAAAATACCTGGGCCGCAAATGTTTGTGTCTAGCAGGAAGTCAACATGTCATTTAACCAATACTTTTTCAAGGATAAAACTATTTTCTAAAGGGTTCAACGCAAACCATACGATTTCAAAGATAAGCACAAACTATTCCCAATGGAAAGCAACGCAGACTCCATGCATTTTCAAAGATAAACCCAAACTATTCCCCAAAGGGAAACAACGCAGACTCCATGCATTTTTCAAAGATAAGCACAAACTATTCACCAAAGGAAAGCAACCCAGACTCCATGCGATTTCAAAGATAAACACAAACTATTCCCCAAAGGGAAGTAACACAGATTCCATGCGTTTTCAAAGATAAACACAAACTATTCCCAAAAGGGAAACAATAGAGACTCCATGCATTTTTCAAAGATAAGCACAAACTATTCCCCAAAGGGAATCAACTCTATACTATCAGTTCTAAACATAAAGGTGCTACCACTAGCTCTCAAGAGTAACATCTGAGCTAAATATTTTCCAGACAACAAGAACAAGTATCTATCAAAGACATGTATGCCAGTTGTTTTGAAGAGTTCAAAACTTAAGAGTTTTGACCTTAAATCTTTACCACGGCACGCAACCCAGGTTTGGCCCTAGAGACCGTATGCCTTTTCTTACCAGGACGCGGGCAAGGTTTTACAAAGATGGAAATACCAAAATACAAGGGCTGAGGCCGCATAAAATAATCATCATTGACAACACAATATCCCCAAATGTTTGAGGTCACAAACTACATGGGTCAATACACACAACACTCTTATGAGATGCGTTCGCAACAATAATTAATCTACAACAGAGATATAAAAAAAATGTATCATGACATCTTTTGATCAATATAGATCTTAAATACAACGCTTTCTTGAGTAGAGAAAAAGCATCACTCAAGAGTGCACAAACTAGAAAGAGAATGTTTCAATCATCATAGATCAGCTTTGTCATTGGTACAACATATTACTTCAATGGATGGAGAATCCATAAAGTTGATTAGTTTTCACTGAGCAGAGATCATCCCTGTCAGTCGGTATCGATGAATCACTTCATTAAGTTAAGATTCAGATAGATCCCGGTGTTAGCACCTGATTTTTATAGTATAAACATGAGGGTGGAGTAAAGGGGTATCTCAAAAATATCTTGATGAACGCCAGAGTTACCTTTGTTATCCACGACTAGGTTTTAAGGGTATAAGAAAATTGAGGTCAGGGTCTTAAATATGCAAGGAGGGGCAAATAATGGGAAGGAAAACATTAAATTACGACCACAATGGCCCCAAAAATAACCTAAGTCTTTAGTCCGAAGCGAATAATGAGAAGAGTAGCCACCGTGCTAGTTTCCACCATTGGATGGATGCACGGGGGAGATCAATGGCTAGCATTCATCGTCGCATGGCTGAGTTGCTCGGAGAATAAAGGCACAAGCGGTTGCGAAGGAAAGTGCCACCGGATAGATGGCAGCCGTAGGGAGCATCACATGTAAGGTAGGAGGTAAGTGGTACAATCTTAGGGGCATGTGATACCACTTAAGTGGAAAACCAAGCGGCTGGCCACATGGATGGCCAAGGCAAACCCAAGTTGGATGCACGGGTAAAGGATAAAGGTCCCACAGTGGCAGGTGCAATATGATGGAAGGAGCGGTGTAGATCACCCTGGAAGGATCAACTGTCCTTAGAGATCATTGCATCGAGAAGATGCATGTCAGATATTTTGGAAGGTGGTTGCGAGGGGAAAACCCATCGACCCGGTGTCAGCGCCCAAGATGGTCGCAAGCGGGATGAGCGGTAAAGTAAAACCATTTTAAGGGAATGCGATACCACTCCACTGAGGTACGGCTCTAAGGGACAGACGGTGGATATTGGGACACATGGAATGATCCAACGGAGAGAAGGAGAAAGAAGTCAAGTCAATAAAGGGAGATTATATCCCACGGCCCATATTTTTGCTCAAGAGATCAACGGAGGAGAAGCTCCGGTAGCCGGTAAAGACGAGCGATGTTTAAAGAAGATAAAGTTATATATATACAAATGCACACGGAGATTGGCATTCATGTCTTAGGGTCTATCAGGTTCGGAGGCCTCCGAGTGTGTGGAAGATGTAGAAAATGACAAAAGGATTCACTCTCACAACCTCTCGGTGACAGGTAAAGCCATACAACCTCCATTGTTAGCCAGTATAAGTCTTTTCTGCGGCAAGAAAACAGGTTGAGAACGAATCTACGAGAAGGTTAGGGTTAATTCATTATGGAGCATAGGGTTTGATTGGACCTAAAGCAGGGTTTTGGTGGTATGCACCTAGAATTAAGAAGAGGATGAAGGTCTAGACTGGTATGGGTTTTTTCAGTAGCCATTTTCCCTTTGTCGTGTATGTCAAATTTATGTTTTTCCCAAAGCCGAGGGTTTTTCAAGGAGGTATGTCGTCACTACTCAGAGATGGGTTTTTTCCATGGGTACCACCAAAGCCTCAAAGGGTTAAAGAGGCCCGCCTAAAAATTTGGTAGGGGTGATAGAATGGTGGGGTTGGGAGCGCTATGAGCATTGGTACGGCGCCAGCAGGCATGGCAGGTTACGGTTTGGTCGACGCCGGAGATAAAGAGACCAGAGCAGCAGTTAATGAAGGTGCAGGCTGAGAATAAAATTACTTGTGCAGACTTTCTAGCGGCCTATGAAGCTGTGGAGATTATGTGACCCACATCATTCGACGTATGGAGGAGAAATGAGGTGAAATTTTGAGACATAGGTAAAGCCAGGTAGATGGGCTACTTAAAAGCGCCTTTCTGCCGCCATGATGATTGTTGATGCGATGGAAGCCACCTCAACATCATCATGTGCTCTGCCATCTCCTGGAGGTCATTGCCAAGCATGTTTCGCGTCATCTCAAACCTTGGGGAATCATTGTTACTTGATTAATAGGCCTGATCAGATTATCATAACAATTATGGATGCACATAGCCATTGTCATCATCACAGTAGTTATGGGTATGGTTGTTTTGTCCGTTGTGCGGGATCGGTATATAGAGAGGATAGTGCACTTGGCAGCTTGGGGCATTTTTCAGTTGAATTGGATCATGGAGAAGGAGCAGGAATCCGGAGTGGTTTTCATGCCTAAACAGGCTTGGTTTGAGGTGGAGGAAGATCTTGCTCCTACATCTCCTATGATGCTCGGCCACGTGGAGACCAATTCTGCTAGTGAGGATGAGGAGAAGATTCCCGAAGAGGGAAGAGGCATCCAACAAGACACGCAGATCATCCATGATCTCGTGCTCCCCACTGTGGAAGTGACACCTCCCCCTCGTGTTGAAGATCTGTAGATGGACAACTCTTTGAAAGTAGAGGGTTTCTTTGATTCGCAAGGTTGATTGAAGACTTTAGAGTAAGGTGGCACGCTACTCACAATATTTTGTTTCCCATCTTAATCAGTCTGTTTTTAACTTGACACATATGTAATATTCCCAATTTGGGGGTTGTCAAGGTGGCAGCATAATTTTGTTTGTTTCCTAAGGACCAAGTCAAGGCTAAGAGCCTATAAAAGCATTGTAATAGAATAATTAAGGGTTGAAAACTTTTTGGAGATTAGTATATTGCTCTGTGTAATATTTTAAGTTGTTTTGAATAAAGTTGGCATACCCGAGCAGGTGTTTTAATAGGGAGTCCTGTGTTATTGGTATTGCAGTCCATTCCTTCTCTTTTCCCATGTGAATTGTGTTTCTTTCTTTGTTAATCCATTTTGTAATTGCTTACTGATGTTTCGTTCAGTGTAGTATTTGAATGGAATTCATAGAAATAATGCTCCGTTCAAGTCATACCAGGCATTTCACACTTATTTTCTACCAAATTCAATATAGAATTCATGTTTCCATGCTTTATATTGATGGACTGTTAATTTCTCTTCTAAATCACCAACTAAAACCTTTTTTACTGTGAGTTGGTGGCTACCTTGCCCCTATGTGAATGTATCTGCAAAGTATTTTTCAATGATGTTCATGTCTTGTTTAATTTGACTCCATATGCCCAATATAGTCCCATGTTGTTTTTCAACCACAATTTATACAAACGATCTATCCTAATAGAAATATGACCTTCTATGTATGCTTTAACTGAATATCTTGAGTGATAAATGCTGGTGTATGATTTCATTGTTGACACCTTTGATTATTACCAGTCTTTCAATGATCTGTAGAGAGAGCCCTCTTTGACTATGCTGGGTTAGTAGCATTAGTCCAAATTTGGTTAGTGGTTACCCTGAATTTCCCTTTCCCGCAACCTGGGGGGTATGATTTGGGTGTTAACACCCGATTTGAATCTCAGAGATCAGAAAGAAGTTGCGATCAAAGATCAAGAAAAAATTATATAGGAATTAGTGATTAGGGGATTGGTATCGCTCATCTGAGCTGATCCTTCTACCCAATCTCGTATATGCAAATAAAGAAGCATTTATTGGGATCAAGATTTCTTTCCTCGAGCAGATCCATCCTATCCCTAAATATAAAACACAGGAGCCATAGTAAATCCAGCACCCAAGATGATTGTCCCCTCCTCCATTCGTATCCCCCCTATACATAGTAAACTCTCCCCCCTAAGTACTATGCGCTAGCATCTTAAACCTACCTCCATCAAAAGGAAAGCTTGCCAAGTGTAGAAGCGGATTCTCCCATGGGGAATAAACATGCCAAGTGGCATCCTCTAACATTACCTATTACCCGTAATCTCCATGGTCCCGGTGAGTCACCCTAATCTTGTTTATACCGGGCTTGGCTCCACCTAACACAACAAATGCTTCTCCTAACTCTCGCACTAGTCGATAACCAAATCATTTGAGTTAGAAGCATATCATCGATATTTAACTAAATGTTGTTACCCTATGTACATAAATGTTGTTAGATACATAAATGTTGTTACCCTATGTATTTAACTAAAGGTACAACTATGGACACTGAAGGTATATCTATCGATATTTAATCCACACTTGTTCCACATGTACACAATGTGGTAATATCAATGGTTTATCTAAATTTTCCCGAAAAGGTTGATTTCCTTTTAGTTATAGAGGATTTACATATTAAAATGTACCCCCTTCTCATATAGATTAGAAGGTTCTTAACATCTTGTATAATATATATATAAAGGACCTAACCCCACCTCCTTCCTTCATAGGAGTGTGAATATATAAGGTTTAAGAGATTTACAATATATTTTTTTATAATACTTTTAACAAATGATATAGTCCCATCTCCTTTTCTAGGAGTGTAAGTGATTCTCAAATATACTTATATATATATATATCTTTTATAAAAGGCATCATATAAGTAATTCCACTTCCCACTCTTATATATATATATATAATTAGGATTGTATATGTATATATATTTACTTATGACTTTACGTATTCTTTTCCCCACAAGTTTATGGTAGTAGTACTAGTTCCTTATAAGCAGGTATGTAGAATTTTAGCTTTAGTTGGCAGTACTTTAGGCATTTAGTTTTCACCATTCTACTTATAAGTGATTTGAATTAGGATGACACCTGTCGTAACTAGACCCTCATGGATTCTAGTCATCGATTTCTCCCTTAGTGAGTTCAATTGTTCATCATTCTAGTCATGTTATTATAAGCTTAGGGTTTGTGACTAGAATCCTAGGAAAATAAATAGTGATACTTTCAAGGTCTACTGGTGGGGCCTTGGCCTTGAGCTCGTCACCAAGGCCTCATACATAGTCTACAATATACTTTTACAAATCCACTAAGGGATATAAAGAGGGATATTACATCCTCCTCCTCTTAGAAATAACATCGTCCTCAGTGTTCATAGCAGTTCGTGTTTTCTCCTGGAGTCATCCTTCGCTTGCTTTGTCATTTCTATTTGGACCCTCTTTGGTCTTTCATTAATTTCTCGCAAGTTTCTGTCATCCATGTCCTGTACCTTCATGCAACAAAACCATGTTTACCAAAATGGCTCCGTAAAACATATCATTAATTCATAATCCAACTCAGCACATAAGCAATGAGTCCTTTTGTAACTCTACATTTTCTATTCATGGTACGTCATTTCTCCTTACATTGCATTTTTATCATCATAAGAAAAACATAATATAGCTCATAATAATTCATAAGTAATCCAGACTTTAATTATCTTTCGGAGAATGTTTTTTACCTCAATACTAAATCTTGAGGTAGACATCTCCATCATTCACGAAATAACACCATTTATTTCACATAAATTTAAGCAATAACTTTTAAAATTCATCATTCTTCCTCACCCCTAAGGAAATTTTGCCTACTTAAGTAGTCCTAACAATCACACATCAATATTTTCAACAGTCCAGTTACTTGTCAAATCGTTAACATGTGTTTTAGTGTTATATCATGAAAATGAAACACTTTCACCAACACTTTGTTGATCACCAAAATCTCCCTTGAGTTTTTAGAATTTCAGCAACCCACTGCTGAACACAGATCCCGAGATCTGTCGCCAATCTACGTGTGGAATTATGGGCTATATTTTGAAGTTACTCTCCCTTTTGATTGCTAGTCAAAAGTCTTATCCTCAAAAAAACATCAAATGGTGTCCTGTCTTCCAGATGTAAAACTTTGTGCCTAGGTCTTTTCCATTGATATCCAGACTCCCTTACAATTCCCCTCAAGCCTCCTCACTTGAGTCCAAGAATAGTTACCTTAGCAAGTAGAGTTGGATCATCAATTTTTCCCACTTCATTTTCCTAACACGAATGTGCTCACATGGCATTCACTTGCCTAACACCAATGTGCTCACATGGCATTCACTTGCCTAACACCATTGTGCTCCCACAACAATCATTTGCAATTTTGCTAATCTGTCACATGCAACAATAATAGCAGTAAAATATTAACAAGTATATTTACATATTTACTTGTTTCATGATGTGCGCTCTAATGAATTGCAACTTGATAACATAATTCCACATCATTCATAGTTCATACAATCTTGTAATTCATTCTAAAATAAATCTCTACTCATGCTTGAGTGATTTAGCTTAAATTATTTATATAAATGATTTGTAATCCATGTTCTACTTTGGTCAAGACCCTGGTTGTAATCATGGTAGGAACCTGCAATGTCAATACATAGATAGCATAATCCACCATTAATTCATGTTTAATAAAATCTCTTCATTCGCCAAAATAAAAAAATATGTACAAGTAATTTGTCATCATCATTTCATAAGTTGCTCAACTTATTTACACAAGTGGCTTTATAATCAATGTTCTACGTTGATCATGACGTCGGTCAAAAATCCTCGTGAAACCCTACGATGTTAAATTACATAAGTCACATAACCTTGGGTTAATCCATTTTCCAAACATATCGTAATTCGAAAAATATAATAATGTGTAAGAAGTGACTCATCACTCGCTCTCGGTTATTTAAACCAATGAATCCTGTATTTTGATTGTAATATTCCTGGCATAACCTTATAATGTTAGTACATAGTCGCTATACGACGTCCATTGCATTCAAATATTCATATCATTTAAACATCTTTTACTTTTATTCATGAATAGCTATCACTGAAGACAGATATTTCATCTTTGCATAATATTCCGGAGTAGTAACTTAGTTAGATATAACCCAAATTGCTATTTACCTCCTTTAGCTAATAAGTGTCCTCAAATGAAATAATATGTCTTAACGGTGGATCAGTTTTACCTTGCGTGGGAAGAACTTTTAACAATACAATGCATGCCACAACACACACACATGTTAGAAACTTTATAAGAAACCAAGAATGAAAAGAATTCATCTAGGTGACTATAGTATACACATATAAATCAAACCCCACTTCTTTCGCTTGAACTTTTAATGCTGGTATAATACACATGTAACACCTAAAATTGTTCAAATAACCCATCCTCTTAACTTAAGGTGCTAATCACCTTTAATTACTAATGAGTATGATCATGGAAGGACATATATTTGGAAAAACTTAACTAAAACAAAAAATCAGTACCTAGTTATAACTTGTGTAACCATGATACCCTCTTATCAATGCTATCATAATGTGAATGGATAATCACTGGATTATCAGCTTTATAAATGACACAAAGAAGCAACAACTACTTAAGTGAAATTTCCATGTTAGTGTCATCTAATCGTTGCATCATGGTCATTCTTCATAAATTTAAATAGGAGTTTAAGATATTTGTTAGGAGAAATAAATAACACTAGCGTGCATTATCTTATTTGTAAATCTTCCAACTCTTAACCAAAACCATCTACTCACACCTTTCCTCTATGTGAACTATGCATATCTTATACACGATGTAATTCATCCTTGTTATGTTTTTGCAGCACTCATAAACCTTTTGAGTATGAATACAAGCAAAAATAAAATTGATTTAACTAAGCATAAACATTTCCTACACTTTCACCATGTAATGGTTATCCCTAACATCTTTCAAATCCAAAAACCATCTTTCTCCCATTTACCCATATTGCCTTCATGTTAAGTAGGTATGCGAGGAAGTAATACCACCATGTTATTTGCGTAATATTGATTTACTTAACTACCAATATAGGTAATATCATTCATCCTTAAAATCATGCAATGTGATAACTAATAAGAGGACTATACTTTTAATTATTTCAAGGGAATTCAATACGTAAGGCTATTCCCCATTGTCTAGTTAATTATGCAACATATTAAATATGTTTTCGATGGCATCTGATTTACACTGTTCATAAGTAGACGATGAATCATAAGTATTTATAACAAACCCTAGTCTATTAGGATTAATCATTTCTTTTGGAATATGTTTTTGTTAGGAACCCATGTCTTTACTTTGTTAGTATATTGTTGTTGGACGCATATGCTTTGTAATTCGTTTCGTAGTATTTGTTGATCCATAGTTTGTGTTATTGTTGTTGGCACATATGCTTTGTAAGTCGCCCATAGTTTTGGTGATCCATAGTTTGTATTGGCCCATGGTTTTGACCCGTAATAATTGTTGATATATATTGTGTATTGGCCCATGGTTTGTATTGACACATGGTATTTACCCATGGTATTGGCACCTAGACTTAGTATATAAGTGTGTGTTGAGGCCTATGAAGGGCCATGAAGTTAATTGTATTGAGCTTGCTCAAAGGAGGTTTCCCCCTCGAAGTGGCCCATGATCAATATAAAAGTGATTATGAGTTCTATTATTTCTGATATGTCGTGTATTTGCATTAATTAATTATTGCAGGTTCATCACATCTGGTATTAGAGCACTTTCTTGGGCTCGTTGGGTGGAATTTCTACCAAATTTTGTTTTTGCATCTATTGTAGCTTTGGATTTGGGAATAATCCCTATCCACTTAACTGTGGGAAGTACTTGGGCATATGCCCTAAAACTCATTGTGAGGAGTACCACAAGAACCCCAAAGTAGCTGCCCCATTGAGAGGACCTTCTAGCGAAAAGGGAAACGACCCCTACCTGATTGACTAGTTCCCACCTGTGAGGTAAACCAAGAGATGTCGTTTGTGGCAAAGCGGTTATCAGTTTTACCTAAGCCGTGGAGTGCGGGGTACTACCCCAATACGCAAGCTGTCAGACAGCATTGGTGGCCGAGTGAAACACCTGAACTGTTAGGAAGCTGTACATACCTGAGGTCCATATCTATTTTCAGTTGAACTGTTGCCGATCACTTCCACTCCAGATCCAACCGTTTCAAATCTATTCTGAAAGTCGTTCCAAATCCAGTCGCCATTTAAAATCCAACCATTTTCGATCCCTTCTGTGCTGTTGCAGGTCCATCTGTTGCGGATCTCTTCCGCGCCGCTGTTGCCGATCCATTTCTGGAAAAAAAAAAAAAAACTATTTTTCGGCCATATCTTTCTTGTTTCAACTCTGTTTTCCCTAAAACTTCACTGACATCCCTGCAATCCCATTCTACATATTTCATTCCTAAAGACCCTATCCCAAATTCCACTTCCCAAGACCAGAAATCCCACATTTGTCTATTTTTAGGGTTTGCCATAACTTCTTCAATTTTCACCCGATTGCCTTCGAATTTTACCATAGAGTTCCTGCTTTTGAAATCCTCATTTTTTGCTTCCCTATCCCTCAGAAAGTGTCGAAAACCTAGCCAAACACTAATTACCCCTCTGATTTTTTCCCAAATCCAAATTTCCCCTTACTAAATAAGCTTGTGTTTGTGTTTTTCTATCCATTCCCCCCCCCGCAAAAAAAAAAATAAAAAATTCATGGTTATGGTTGTCACTCGCATATGAGCAAACACCATGGAGGAAGCACTTGCAGCCATCCAAACCAAACTCCAAGATCTGGATGAAAAATTTCTCAACCTCCATCTTCAGCATTCATCCATGAACAATAACCGAGAGCTAGAATCTTTTGCAGCCACTGGGTTCTCTTATTCCAGCAATTTTCGTGGGCCAAAGCTTGATTTTACTCGCTTCAATGGTACTGATCCGACTGGATGGATATACCGAGCAGAACAATATTTTAGTCTGCATAATACTTTTGATGTCCAGAAAGTTCCATTTGTATCCTTTCATTTGGAACAAGAAGCCCTTCAATGGTACCGTTGGTACATCAAAGCTCATCCCGAACCAAACTGGACATATTTTTGCCAACTCTTTTTGCCACGATTTGGTCATAGTGCTTTTGATGACTTCACCCGAGCACTCACTAAAATTCAGCAAATTGGCACAGTGAGAGAGTATCAGATAGAATTTGAGAAACTGGCCAATCACAGAGAAGGATTGTCTGATGAATTCTACAGGAGTTGTTTTATCAGTGGTCTCAAGGATGAAATCCTGTCAGAGGTCAAAATGTTCTGTCCCAACAAAATGATGGAAGTATAGAGTTGGCTAAGTTGGAAGAGGACAAGATCGCAACACAACAACGCTCCAAACCCACCTTTGTTCCCTTCAGAAATATGGGTTCCCAACGACCTCCCATCACGCCTGCTCCTCAACCAACTTCTATCAAGCATTTGTCTGAAACAGAGATGCAGGCACGCTGAGAAAAAGGGATTTGTTATAATTGTGATGAGAAATTCACTCGGGCACATAGATGTGTTCAACAAAAGCTCTATCTCTTGGATGTGGATTCTCTTCCTGCCTCAAAACTTGATGAAGAAGCTCTAGATACAGTAGATGATCAGGTCGACATTCAACACCCGCCTGTTGACACCCCATCTCAGGACGACCCACCTGAGATCTCTCTCCATGTTGTAACCAGCGTCACCACCCCACAAACAATGCGAATCAGGGGATACTTCAAGAAGCTCCCTCTTACCATACTCGTTGATTCTGGTAGCACTCATAACTTCATTGACCTTTGGATTTCGAAACAGGCTGATTGCTTTGTCCATCCTTGTTCCAACTTTGAATTCATGGTTTCCAATGGGGGCACCTTACCTTGCAAGGGGAAGTGTCATAATGTGTATATCTCTATGGAATATTATAACCTGCGCTCTGACATGTCTTCCTTTTCCTTAGGTGGATGTGATGTAGTTTTGGGCGTTCAATGGTTACGCACACTTGGCCCCTCTTATGGGATTTTGATGAACTTTGGATGCTGTTTTCAGTCAATGGGACACAACACAAATTTATGGGCTTACAACCAGGGTCTCTCTGCATCATTAGTTCGCATCGCTTGGAAAAGATCCTTAAGAAGAATTCACATGGTGCCATTGCTCAGCTCCATTCCCTTCAGATGCACCCACCAACGATCTCCACTACTTCCTTGGATAGATGTGCAGGTGTCTTTGTTGCACTAGTGGGCTTGCCACCTTCACGAGACCTTTCCGGTAAGCATTTTTCCGAATCTACATCTCAGCAAGACATGATGGCTATTTTGCATGCAGTACAGAAGTGGCAGCCATCCCTATTGCGGAATTATTTATGCATCAAGAATGATCTCCAGAGTCTAGAAACTTTCCTAGAACAACCGGTCTCCTCCCCAACACACCTGAAATGGGTTCTCCAACTCATGGGTTATCACTATGTGACCACTTACCAGAAGGGTAAGGACAATATGGTGGCAGATGCTCCTTCTCGCACATTTGATGACCCAGTTTCTCTTACAGTTATTTCTCTGCTTGTTCCAAATTGGTTGCAATATGTTCAATAGGGCTATCTCTTCTATGAACTCCATGCTTCTTCATCAACAGGGCACTCTGGGTTCCTCAAAATGTATGACCAAGAACAATGTAACTTCTTTTGGCAGGGATTGAAAATGACAATTCAACGGATGGTGGTTGACTGTGATACTTTCCAGGTCAACAAGGGTGAAATGACCCTCCTTTCGAGACTGCTCGAACCCTTTCCCATCCCTACATAGATTTGGACAACTATTTCTATAGATTTCCTGAAAGCGCTCTAGTGGTATAGTACCACATCTAAAAGGACACCATATGAAGTAGTCTCTGGAAAGGCACCGCCAGTTCTTCTTCCATACACCTTCAGCAGCTCCCCAGTTCAGGAAATTGACTCAGTTCTTCGAAACTGCAATCATCTTCTTCTCATTCTGGACGACAATATTCACATGGCAAGAATTCGACTGAAACAACAAGCCGATCAACACTGTTCTGTGCGCATTTTTCACGTCGTTGATATGGTTCTTCTTAGTCTACAACCTTCCATGCAATCCTTGTTGAAACTCAAAAGCATCCAGTGTCCCGGAATGCAACCCGAGGATACTACAGGGCACCCACTCCTACAGATTCTGCATCAATTTCCACATCTAAAGCTTTGAGGACAAAGCTTTTTCTAAGGGAGAGGGGATGTTAGGAACCCATGTCTTTACTTTGTTAGTATATTGTTGTTGGATGCATATGGTTTTCAAGTCGTCCTGTAGTATTTGTTGATCCATAGTTTGTGTTATTGTTGTTGGCGCATATGCTTTGTAAGTCACCCATAGTTTTGTTGATCCATAGTTTGTATTGGCCCATGGTTTTGACCCGTAATAATTGTTGATCTATATTTTGTATTGGTCCATGGTTTGTATTGACACATGGTATTAACCCATGGTATTGGCATCTAGACTTAGTATATAAGTGTGTGTTGAGGCTTATGAAGGACCGTGAAGTTAATTGTACTGAGCTTGCTCAAAGGAGGTTGCCTCCTCAAAGTGGCCCATGATCAATATAAAAGTGATTCTAAGTTCTATTATTTCTGATATCTCGTGTATTTGCATTAATTAATTATTGCAGGTTCATCACAGCTTTGTACCTCAATCTCATGTGTTAGTCTTTAAAACATAATGCATCAACAAGGAGACATACTTACTTGTAATTTATAGGAGACTTATTTATCTCTTACCGCGCTTGAAACTAAATTTATCTTGTTACGTCTTACACATAGAGTCTTTCCTTTGGTTCATCCAACCTATTTCTTCATGTTGAGCCCAATATAGGCCCGAGCGTTGCAACTTGCACTCTGATACCATATCTAACATACCCAAAAATTCAATTAAGTATTTTAGTGAAATTTTGAAAAAATTTCACAATGACTACTTAAACCATGAGCTAAAATCATAGGAGATAATGCTATTTCCATGTTAGTGCAACTACTATAACGAAAAATATCTTTAAGAAAAATACTCCTTACCAAGGGTCTATAACTTGCTTACCTACACAAGGATGTTAATCAATGATTTATCCAACATGTTATAGAAACAACTAACATCAAATCTCATATTCAATATTCCAAAACATGAATTCACTCGACATTGTAGAACACAATTCTAAAGAAGAGTACAACACATAAATACACATAGGGGAGAGACAATATATACATGTGGTTCACCCCCAATGTAGGGGCTACATCCACCAACAAAAATGGCACATCATATATTATTTTTCAAAACCATGGTTACATAACCCGTTTGTTTCCCTACATAGCTTCTGCTTTCTAAGAGCCCCTCTCCTCGAGAGTATTTCAGAACAATTCAGTGCTCCCATCGGCAGTAAGTCAGAAATCTAGCCTAACTCAACAGAGTTCCTTTCAATATTCAACCAAAACAACAAACCCAATTAAAAGAGATCTAACTCTGTATTATTACATATATATTTGTATATGCTTACCTATTCAGTATTTTAGTGAAATTTTGAAAACATTTCACAATGACGACTTAAACCATGAGCTAAAATCATAGGACTTAATGCTATTTCCATGTTAGTGTAACTACTATAACGAAAAATCTCTTTAAGAAAAATACTCAGCAAGGGTTTATAAATTGCTTACCTACACAAGGATGTTACCAACAATTTATCCAACATGTTATAGCAACAACTAACATAAAAAATCATATTCAATATTCCAAAACATGAACTCACTCGCCATTGTAGAACACTATTCTAAAGAAGAGTACAACACATAAATACACATAGGGAAGAGACAATATATACACATGGTTCACCCACAATGTAGAGGCTACGTCCACCAGGAAAAATGGTGCATCATATATTATTTTTCAGAACCATGGTTACATTGGACAACCCGTTTGTTTCCCTACGGAGCTTCTACTTTTTGAGAGCCCCTCTCCTCGAGAGTATTTCAAAACAATTTAGTGCTTCCATTGGCACTAAGTCAAAAATCTAGCCTAACTCAACAGAGTTCCTTTCATTATTCAACCAAAACAACAACCCCAATTAAAAGAGATCTAACTCTGTATTATTACATATATAATTATATATGCTTACCTTCACTTCACATCAACATAAGTTATCCAAATTGATTTCTATGTGAGTCCCTATATTATTGTCTATATATATATATATACTAACATTAACATAAATTTCGGATAGCTAATCGATCTTTATAATACTGATATAAACTACTGATCTTTTCTAGGATCCATGCATTCTCACCAATATTTATTCTCTAGTACTGTGAGTTGCAGAGATACCTAAAAAAAGCACGCATCCACTCAGCATTCTAATATCCGTCATTGTGAAAAGCATATGACCCCAAAACAACATGTCAACATACATTATATAAGAAAAATTCTACTTATCGACGCCACAGAAAAATACCTGGGCTGCAAATGACCGTGTCTAGCAGGAAATCAACATGTAGTTTAACCAATACATTTTCAGGGATAAAACTATTTTCTAAAGGGTTCAACAAAAACGATATGATTTCAAAGATAAGCACAAAATATTCACCAAAGGAAAGCAACCCAGACTCCATGCGATTTCAAAGATAAACACACACTAATTCCCCAAGCGAAGCAATGTAGACTCCATGCGTTTTCAAAGATAAACACAAACTATTCCCCAAAGGGAAACAATGCAGACTCTGTTGGAAATAATTCCTCCCGTCACCTGTCTAAACCCACCAACCACCGTACAAGAGTTAATACAATTAGCTGAAGAACTTAATGCGCCTCGGGTGAAGAGAGGCAGCTACATGTTCAATGTATTTTGTGTATTTAGTAGTCGAGAGTTCTGGAAGGTGTGGAAGAGCCGCAGAGCTCCATAGGAAAGTGTCCCTTGTTTTGTGCTTGCCTCTCTTTTGGGGCATACTCTGTTTTGTTTTCAGCCAATACAATATACTCTGTTTTTTTTCTGGTTGCTCTGCCTCCTACATAAAATCTGTCATGGTATCAGAGCCATGATGACGAATCCTCCTTCACCAGCCCCGTGAAGGATCGTAGAGCCGTCCAATCGCTCTGCTGGCTTTGGAGCAGGGCCCGGTTCCAACATAGGCCATGCAATTGCAAGCCATAGACTGATACATACCGGCCGCCAGTCTGAGTTGTGTTTGGTGAAGAAAGCGGTGTAAAAGGAGTTGCCTTGAACCAGCCGAGTTCACTGGCACATAGGAGAAGCCGTCTCCATTGAGGTGAATCCCAGCCTAGTAGCTGGAAGAATACCAAATCACAAAGTGATCTAAATAGCGTCGCCATTAGTCAGCCACCTGAGTGAAGAAAAGAGCCACCAGCCGTGCGTTGAAGGAGCCGCTCATCTTGGCATCAAAAAAGGAAATGGGATTTCTTTCATAAATGAACCCGACATATACATACCTTCTATAATAGCCTGCAGAAGTCCCCAGGAATCGACCTTGGTTTGAAATGTATGCGAGGTAATGCTCTTCGTCTGTCTGTAGATATAGAGAGGGGTTTCATCCCTGTTGAAATCGCGGAACGTAGCGGGCTGGTTCTTGGGGGGCGGCAACGACTTCAGCTCCGAAGCGTACCGTGTCCACGACCCAGGCTTCGCTTCTTGAGATGGTCGGGACGCCGACGTGAAGGCAACGGATCGAGCCGCATTCTCTGGTTCAGCTGGTAGAGGAAGGGGCAACGGTGGTCCGCCGAAAGCCGTGCCGTTGCTCTGCCAAATCGGGTCGGATAGCCTGAAATCGAACCTTTGCAGTCTACTAACGCTGCCGCAGATTCTTTAGCATTGAGCTTGTTTGGGTGCCATTTCTTGGCCAATTTTCTGTAAGCACATCGGACATCCGATGTCGAACAGGTCTTCTCCAGACCCAAAATAGAGTAAAAACAAGCCTCGTTAGCGTCCTTCATTTTCACATTTAAATTTTTATTATAGCGTAATCCCCACGAACACCCTTACTCTGTAGTCCAGCATTCTCCACCGCCATGTATGGGGGAAATACTAGAATATAAATACTAGAAAGGAAGACAACAGTGAAAGCAGAAAAGAGAATTTTCAGGACGAGGAGGAATACTTGCAGGCGAAGAAGGGTACCGTGCGTCAGTTTTCTGGGAGTTGAATTGCTTGTCTCTTGGATCTCGGCCTTCGTTATTTTAGAAGGAAAACGGCAGGCCTTTTCCCCAATATTTACAGTGCCAAGCACAGAAACAAAGAAAGCGTGGCCAGTGTTTGCCAGTGTTTGCGTTCATCTGTTCTCCTGTCTCCTTAGAGCCACGGTAAGAAGCTGAAGACGAGAGCTACTTATAGGTTTAATTATTTTGTATCTACGGTGATAAATTGCAGAGGATGGATATTCTGGTGTGGAGGTTCGTGTGACTCACATGCCGGCGTGAAGAAGAGAACTTGTTGAAGACTGCTGACCACCGATTGTGTGCAACCCCCAGCACTGAACTTGCAGAGAATAAATGGGTTACCAAAGCAGACTCAAGCAAATCAGAAGAAGAAATGCAAGGGCAGAGGCAAAGTATTTCGCACAGAGATATGGAGAAGTTCCCATTGCAGAGGAGTTTATTAACACAGTTGAAGTCCAAGAGGAGAACCAGGATAACTGGAGCAGCAGAGTCCTCCTAGTACCCCCACATTTTTCAGGTAAAAATTATGAATTTTGGGCTATTAAGATGAGAAGCTTTCTTAGAGCAGAGGATTTGTGGTGTTTAGTTCAAAATGATAGTGTGCATCCCCTAGATTTAGAGGCTTTTGAAGCCTTGACTGAAGACCAAAAATTGCAGCAGCATGAATTAGCCCTGCATCTCATCCAACGAGCTGTGGATGAAAGTATTTTCCACAAGATTGCAGCAGCAAAGACTTCCAAGGAAGCATGGAGAATCTTGGAAGAAAAGTTCAGCGAAAGGGGGAGTAACATGTGCAAGCAGTCAACAGTGTCACAGCCTGTTGAAGAAGCAGCAGTTGAGAATCCTGCAGTTGAAGCAGAAGACAGCCAAGCTGTTAGTGAATCCCACGGTGTAGAGGCACTTGTGGATGAATATGAAGATGGAACTTCCATTGCAGCAGTAGATACTCCATCCATAGAAGCATTTGAATGCTCGTATGAAACGGTCAAGGACTCTGTCAGCCAAGCAGAGCTTGATAAATTTGAGAACAATGAAGCCCATTGTGCAGAGCCACGAGTGGATGAAGATGGTGTTGAAGAGGAAGCTGCCATAGCAGCAGCAGAAAATGATGAATCAGCAACTCAAGCAGTTGCAGGACAGCCAGTAGAGGCTGAATGTGAAGAAGAAGAGCTCATGAAGAGCATGCCCATGAGGGCAGAAATTTTTCCTAACAGTTTAGATGTTTGTGAGTGTGCAGGTATTGAAAGCTAGAATCAGTCTACAATAGCTAAAGAACAAGAGCATGCAGTCAAAAGACATTTTTATGAAGATTTGAAATTTATTGAAGAGTGGCTAGCAAAGCCCAAGCACGATGTAGACTGTGTTGAGGATTTAAAAAAGAAAGAGTTGACTACCCCACATGCCGATGAAGACGATAGTGGCAAAAAGGGTGAACAGGAAGAAGTGAAGCAAGAGGAAAAGGAAATAAAGCACGATGACACACTCGAGGGATCTAAAGCTGAAGATGTACAAATGCAGGAGGCATGTGAGAGTATTGAGGACAAGCCTGTGAAGGAAACTGAAGCTGCTGTTGAAGAAGACAGGTCAGGGGATAAGCCTGGAATGCTGATAGAGGAAGATGCGTTGGTGAAGGAATCAGAAGTTAATGTGGAGGAAGAAAAGACGACAGTGAAGGAACCAGAAGTTCATGTGCAAGAATGTGCTTATGATCTCGACCAGTGGAAGAACATCAGTCGTTGTGACTTTAATGCACAGGTCACTCACCAAGACATGATGGATACTTTCCAACCTCCTTTTGAGACTTGTGTTAAAGATGGGGATGCTAGTAGTGCAATGTGTTCATACAATCAAGTCAATGGACTTCCCACCTGCGCAGATCCGAAGCTTTTGGGAGGAACCATCAGAGGCGAGTGGAAACTCAATGGGTACATTGTGTCTGACTGTGACTCTATTCAAGTATTATTTGCTGCTCAAAATTACACAACAACTCCAGAAGATGCAGTGGCACAAGTTTTGAGATCAGGATTGGACTTGGACTGTGGATCATTTTATCCAGATTATCTACAATCGGCAGTTTTGCAGGGCAAAGTCAAGGAATCTGATATGGATAAAGCTTTGATAAACGCTTATACCGTACTGATGAGAGTAGGTTTATTTGAAGTAGATGAGCATTATCCCAATCTAGGGGCGAAGGACATTTGCACTGCTCAAAATCGAGAATTGGCTGTTGAAGCAGCCAGGGAAGGTATAGTTCTTCTAAAAAATCAGGGATCTTTGTCATTATTGACAAAGCATATTAAAAATTTGGCCGTCGTTGGACCTCATGCCGATGCCACTGCACCTATGATTGGCATTTATGCAGGAATTCCTTGTAAATACACCCCACCTGCACACGGATTGGGAAAGTACGCTAAAGTTGTATATCGACCTGGATGCTCCGATGTGGCATGTAACAATTCAGGCTTAATACCTCAGGCAGTGAAGGCAGCCAAAAAGGCTGATGCAACTATTCTGGTTGTGGGGTTAGATCTAAAGCATGAGGCAGAAGGGCTTGACAGAGAGTGTCTAATGTTAATGGAACTTGTAACTTCGGTGGCCAATGCTTTCAAAGGACCAGTTATACTGATTATCATGTCCGGAGGTGGCAACGATGTCAGTTTTGCCCAAAATTTAGACCAAATTTCAGAGATTCTGTGGGCCGGATATCCTGAACAAGGGGGAGGAGATGCCATAGCTCAGGTCATCTTTGGAACATATAATCCAGGTGGTCGTCTTCCCATGACCTGGTATCCCGAACAATATGTGAAGCAAGTTAGCATGGCAGAGATGCACATGCGAGCCAATTCAAGTGGCTACCCAGGTAGAAAGAAATTAGGAGCTGTTCTTTACAAGATTTATATTGAATTTCTCTTCAAAAAAGGGATTAAATGCATCAAGGATGACGACCAAAAATTAGGACTTGAAGTCGAATGTGGTTACAAGCAATGTTTGAGTTCAATGAGGGATTGTTATCTGCCATTAAACAAAGGGGAAGCCATTGTCATTTCGACTGGAGACAGCGAGCTGATGAAAGAATTCGAGACCATAAAAGAGCAAATATTATTGTATCAATCTATATGTGAATCGGTCCAGGCTCGATACCAGGGAGATGATATACTTAAGAAAGCATTAGTAGATGATGAAGTCATCAGCATGGAACTTGTATGGGATGCTATCTACTGGTATAAACATTCTATTTTGCTCAGCAGATACAAAGATCTTCATAAGCGGGAAATGACATATGAGGAGAAGCAGAAGTTGAGTGCAAGCATACAGAGCCTACCCGCCGAGAAGTTGGAGAACATATTCCAGATTATTAAGAAAAGGAATCCGTCACTATGCCAGCAGGAGGATGAGATTGAGGTTGATATAGAAAGCTTCGATACAGAAACCCTTTGGGAACTTGATAGGTTTGTCAATAATTGCAAGAAGAAGGTGAGAATGAAGAAGAAGGTAAAGAAGAATGCTGAGTTCAAGGTCTGGAGCAAACGAAAGAAAAAGTCGCTGCATCAGCATGCAGCAGACAAGAATGGTAAGATAATTTTTGAGTTTTGACATGAACTAATGTAAGCCTGGCTGAGACTTAGACCAGCAGGCATTAATGTTTCAATGTTTTTTTTGTTGTAAGCCCATGACAGCATTGTATGTATGTGTTAGATATTAGTAGTTTGTATATGGTCGGAATTAAGGGGGAGTGTTGGAAATAATTCCTCCCGTCACCTGTCTAAACCCACCAACCACCGTACAAGAGTTAATACAATTAGCTGAAGAACTTAATGCGCCTCACGTGAAGAGAGGCAGCTACATGTTCAATGTATTTTGTGTATTTAGTAGTCGAGAGTTCTGGAAGGTGTGGAAGAGCCGCAGAGCTCCATAGGAAAGTGTCCCTTGTTTTGTGCTTGCCTCTCTTTTGGGGCATACTCTGTTTTGTTTTCAGCCAATACAATATACTCTGTTTTTTTTCTGGTTGCTCTGCCTCCTACATAAAATCTGTCACACTCCATGCATTTTTCAAATATAAGCACAAACTATTCCCCAAAGGGAATCAACTCTATACTATCAGTTCTAAACATAAATGCGCTACAACTAGCTCTCGAGAGTAACATTTCAGCTAAATATTTTCCAGACAATAAGAACAAGTATCTATCAAAGACACGTATGCCCGTTTTTTTGTAGAGTTCAAAACTTAAGAGTTTTGACCTTAAATCATTACCAGGGCACGCAACCCAGTTTTGGCCCTGGAGACCGTATGCCTTTTCTTACCAGGATGCAGGCAAGGTTTTACAAAGATGGAAATACCAAGATACAAGGGCTGAGGCTGCATAAAATAACCATCATTGACAACACAGCGACCCCAAATGTTTGAGGTAACAAACTACACGGGTCAATACACACAACGCTCTTATGAGCTGAGTTCGCAAAAATACTTAATCTATAACAGAGATATATAAAAAAACGTATCATGACATATTGTGATCAATACAGATCTTAAGTACAACGCTTTCTTAAGCAAAGAAAACGCATCACTTAAGAGTGTACAAACCAGAAAGAGAACGTTTCAATGATCAAAGATCAACTTTGTCAGTGGTACAACATATTACTTCAATGAATGGAGAATCCAGAACGATCATTAGTTTTCACCGAGCAGAGATCATCCCTGTCAGTGGGTATCCACAAATCGCTTCCTTAAGTCAAGATTCAGATAAATCCTGGTTTTAATCTCAGAGATCAGAATGAAGTTGCGATCAAAGATCAAGCAAAATTTATATAGGAGTTAGCGATTAGAGGATCGGTATTGCTCATCTGAGCTGATCCTTCTTCTCAATCTCGTATATGCAAATTAAAAAGTATTTCTTGGGATCAAGATTGCTTTCCCTGAGCAGATCTGTCCTATCCCTAAATATAAAACACAAAAGCTACAGTAAAGCCAGCACCCAAGAGGAGTGTCTCCTCCTTGATTTATATCCCCCCTATACATAGTAACCTCTCCCCCCTAAGTACTGTGCCCTGACATCTTAAACCTGCCTCCATCACAAGGAAATCCTGCAAAGTGTAGAAGAGGATTCTCCCACGGGGAACAAACATGCCAAGTGGCAGCCTCTAACATTAACTATTACCCATAATCTCCACGGTCCTAGTGAGTCACACTAATCTTGTTTATACTGGGCTCGGCTCCACCTAACACAACAACCGCTTCTTCTAACTCTCCCACTAGTCGGTAACCAAATCATTCGAGTTAGAAGCATATCATGGATACATAAATGTTTTTACCCTATGTATTTAACTAAAGGTACAACTATCGACACTAAGGTATATTTATCGATATTTAATCCACACTTGTTCCACATGTACAAAATGTGGTAATATCAAGGGTTTATCTAAATTTTCCCAAAAAGGTTGATTTCCTTTTAGTTATAGAGGATGTACATATTAAAATGTACCCCCTTCTCATATAGCTTAGAGGGTTCTTAACATCTTGTATAATATATATATAAAGGACCTAACCCCACCTCCTTCCTTCTTAGGAGTGTGAATATATAAGGTTTAAGAGATTCACAATATATTTTTTGATAATACTTTTAACAAATGACATAGTCCCATCTCCTTTTCTAGGAGTGTAAGGGATTCTCAAATATCCTTTTATATATATATATAAATATATCTTTTATAAAAGGAATCTTATAATTAATTCCACTTCCCACTCTTATATATATATATATAATTAGGAGTATATATGTATATATACTTACTTATGACTTTACATATTCTTTTCCCCACAAGTTTACGGTAGTAGTACTAGTTCCTTATAAGGCGGTATGTATAATTTTAGCTTTCATCGGTAGTACTTTAGGCATTTAGTTTTCACCATTCTACTTATAAGTGCTTTGACATAGGATGACACCTGTCGTAACTAGACCCTCATGGATTCTAGTCATCAGTTTCTCCTTTAGTGAGTTCAACAGTTCATCATTCTAGTCACGTCATTATAAGTTTAGGGTTTGTAACTAGAATTCTAGGAAAATAAATAGCTATACTTTCAAGGTCTACTGGTGGGGCCTTGGCCTTGAGCTCCTCACTAGGGCCTCATACATAGTCTTCAATATACTTTTACAAATCCACTAAGGGATATAAAGAGTGATATTACATCCTCCTCCCCTTAGAAATAACACCGTCCTCAGTGTTCATAGCATAGCAGTTCATCTTTTCTCATGGAGTCATCCTTCACTTGCTTCGTCATTTCTATTTGGACCTTCTTTGGAATTTCATGAATTTCTTGCAACTTGCTATCGTCCATGTCCTGTACCTTCGTGCAACAAAACCATTTTTTCCAAAATGGTTCCATAAAACATATCATTAATTCATAATCCAACTTAGAACATAAGCAATGAGTCCTTTTGTAACTCTACATTTTCTATTCATGGTACATCATTTTGCCTTTCTTTGCATTTTTATCATCATAAGAAAAAAATAATATAGCTCATAAGAATTCATAAGTAATCGAGACTTTACTTATATTTTGGAGAATGTCTTTTACCTCAATACTAAATCTTGAGGTAGACATCTCCCTCATTCATGAAATAGCACCATTTAATTCACATAAATTTAGGCAATAACTTTTAAAATTCATCATTCTTCCTCACCCCTGAGGAAATTTTTCCTACTTAAGTAGTCCTAACAAGCGCACATCAATATTTTCAATAGTCCAGTTACTTGTCAAATCGTTAACATGTGCTTTAGTGTTATATCATGAAAATTAAAAACTTTCAACAACACTTTGTTGATCACCAAACTCTCCCTTGAGTTTTTAAAATTTCAGAAACCCACTGCTGAAGACAGATCCTGAGATCTGTCACCAATTTACGTGTGGACTTATGGGCTATATTTTGAGGTTACTCTCCCTTTTGATTGCTAGTCAAAAAATTTCTCCTCAAAAAAACATCAAACATCGTCCTATCTTCCAAATGTCAAACTTTGTGCCTAGGTCTTTGCCATTGATATCCAAACTCCTTCACAATTCCCCTCAAGCCTCCTCACTTGAGTCCAGGAATAGTTACCTTAGCAAGTAGAGTTGGATCATCAATTTTTGCCTTTTCATTTGCCTAACACCAATGTGCTCACATGGTATTCACTTTCCTAACACCATTGTGCTCCCACAAAAACCATTCACAGTTTTTCTAATCCGTCACATGCAACAATAATAGCAGTAAAATATTAACAACTATATTTACATATTTACTTGTTACATGATGTGCGCTCTAATGACTTGCAACTCGATAACATAATTCGACATCATTCATAGTTCATACAATCTTGTAATTCATTCTAAAATAAATCTTTACTCATGCTTGAGCGATTTAGCTCAAATTATTTGTATAAATTATTTGTAATCCATGTTCTACTTTGGTCAAGACCCTGGTGATAATCATTGTAGGAACCTGCACTGTCAGTACATAGATAGCATAATCCACCATTAAATCATGTTTAATAAAATATATTCTTTCGCCAAAATAAAACAATATGTACAAGTAATTTATCATCATCATTTCATAAGTTGCTCAACTTATTTACACAAGTGAATTTATAATCAATGTTCTATGTTGATCATGACGTCGATCAAAAATCCTCATGAAACCCTGCAATGTTCAAGTACATAAGTAACATAACCGAGGGTTAATCCATTTTTCAAACTTATCATAATTCAAAAAATATAATAAGGTGTAAGAAGTGACGTATCACTCGCTCTCAGTTATTTAAACCAGTTTTGAGTGAGTTTAATTGGAAATAGTATGTTTTACTATTTTCCACATTATTATATATTTATTTTTTAAATTTGGGTTCAGAAAGTGCCTGTTGTGCAAAACCACTACATGGTTGTCTTGTATTTTTGAAATATCCACCTAAATTAATAAAAATGCAAGCCAAACCCTACTATTAAATGCTTATAGTAAATGGTTATGGAAATTGGATGGCTAGATATATTGAGAATACTATCCTTGTGTTAATTTTATATAACCTAACCTCACATGCTCACAGTCGACCTATGAAAGGTGCAATTTTAATCTCTTGTTATTGTTATGGAAAATTGGTGTAAAATGTAAGCCATAAGCATAAAAATGCAAGCCAGGAATGCATAGCAGTCAGATTGAACATGAATGACTAAAATTCCAGGTATCTTGGACAAATTTAAAAAAAATGACGGAAATTCTAAGTTGTTACGTCAAAAACAATGTGTAAATATTCAAAAATGGGCTTAGGAAAATGCACGCTACAGTAGGTAGAATTGTCATAAGGTGAAACTAACATGATGGGGTTGAGATAGATATATTTTTGACAAAAGCCTCTTTCATTTTTTTAAAATTATGTTTCATTTGTCCACAGTTAAATTGACAAAATGACAACTTTTGTGTTTTCAACCCAGTTTTACCTAGATCAGAGAAATGCCCGCCCAACCATAAGTATTGGGTAGTTTTGAGTGAGTTTAGTTGGAAATGGTATGTTTTACTATTTTCCACACTATTATACATTTAGTTTTTTCAATTTGGGTTCAGAAAGTGCCTGTTGTTCGAAAACACTACATGGTTGTCTTGTATTTGTGAAATATCCACCTAGATTAATAAAAATGCAAGCCAAAAACTCCTATTAAATGCTTATAGTAAATGGTTTTGGAAATTGGATGGCTAGATATATTGAGAACACTATCCTTGTGTTAATTTTATATAACCTAACCTCATATACTCACAGTCGACCTATGAAAGGTGCAATTCTAACCTTTTTTTACGGTTATGAACACTTGGTGTAAAATGCAAGCCATAAGCATAAAAATGCAAGCTAGGAATGCATAGTAGTTAGATTGAACATGAATGACTAAAATTCCAGGTATCTTGGACAAATTCAAAAAAAATGACCAAAATTCCTAGTTGTTACGTCAAAAAAAGTGTGTAAATATTAAAAAATGGGCTTAGGAAAATACACGCCACAACAGGTAGAATTGTCATAAGTTGAAACTAGCACCATGGGATCGAAGACAGATATATGTTTGACAAAAACCTCTTTCAGTTTTTTAAAATGATGTTTCATGTGTCCACAGTTAAATTGACAAAATGACAACTTTTCTGTTTTCAACCCAGTTTTACCCAAATCAGAGAAATGCCCACCGAGCCCTCAGTATTGGGTAGTTTTGAATGAGTTTAGTTCGAAATGGTATGTTTTACTATTTTCCACAGTATTATATATTTATTTTTTCAATTTGGGTTCAGAAAGTGCCTGCTGTGCAAAAACACTACATCGTTGTCTTGTATTTTTGAAATATCCACCTAGATTAATAAAAATGCAAGCCAAACCCTCCTAATAAATGCTTATAGCAAATGGTTCTTGAAATTTGATGGCTATATATATTGATAATACCATCCTTGTGTTAATTTTATATAACCTAACCTCATATGCTCACAGTCGACCTATGAAAGGTGCAATTTTAACCTTTTTTTACTATTATGGACAATTGGTGTAAAATGCAAGCCATAAGCATAAACGTGCAAGCTAGGAATGCATAGAAGTCAGATTGAACATGAATGACTAAAATTCTAGGTATCTTGGACAAATTAAAAAGAATGAATGGAATTCTAAGTTGTTACGTAAAAAACAGTGTGTAAATATTTAAAAATGGGCTTAGGAAAATGCACACCACAGTAGGTAAAATTGTCATAATTTGAAACTAGCACCATGGGGTTGAAGATAGATATATTTTTGACAAAAGCCTCTTTCAGTTTTTTAAAATGATGTTTCATTTGTCCACAGTTAAATTGACAAAATGACAACTTTTGTGTTTTCAACCCAGTTTTACCTAGATCAGAGAAGTGCCTGCCCAGCCCTAAGTATTGGGTAGTTTTTAGTGAGTTTAGTTGGAAATGGTATGTATTACTATTTTCCACATTATTATACGTTTAGTTTTCAATTTGGGTTCAGAAAGTCCCTGTTGTGTAAAAACACTACATGGTTGTCTTGTATTTGTGAAATATCCACCTATATTAATAAAAATGCAAGCCAAACCCTCCTATTAAATGCTTATAGTAAATGGTTCTGGAAATTGGATGTCTATATATATTGAGAAGACTATCCTTGTGTTAAGTTTATATAACCTAACCTCATATGCTCTTAGTCCACCTATGAAAGGTGCAATTTTAACCTTTTTTTACTGTTATGGACACTTGGTGTAAAATGCAAGCCATAAGCATAAAAATGAAATCTAGGAATGCATAGCAGTCAAATTGAACATGAATGAATAAAATTCCAGGTGTCTTAGACAAATTCAAAAAAATGACTGGAATTCTTAGTTACGAAAAAAATAGTATGTAAATATTGAAAAATGGGCTTTGTAAAATGCACGCCACAGTAGGTAGAATTGTCATAATTTGAAATTAGCACCATGGGGTTGAAGATAGATATATTTTTGACAAAAACCTATTTCATTTTTTTAAAATCATGTTTCATTTGTCCACGGTTAAATTGATAAAATGACAACTTTTGTGTTTTCAACCCAGTTTTACCCAGATCAGAGAAATACCCGCCCAGCCCTAAGTATTGGGTAGTTTTGAGTGAGTTTAGTTGGAAATGGTATGTATTACTATTTTCCACATTATTATACATTTATTTTTTCAATTTGGGTTCAGAAAGTGCCTGTTGTGCAAAAACACTATATGGTTGTCTTGTATTTGTGAAATATCCACCTAGATTAATAAAAATGCAAGCCAAACCCTCCTATTAAATGCTTATAGTAAATGGTTCTGGAAATTGGATGGCTAGATATATTGAGAAGACTACCGTTGTGTTAATTTTATATAACCTAACTTCATATGCTCTCAGTCCACCTATGAAAGGTGCAATTTTAACATTTTTTTATTGTTATGGACACTTGGTGTAAAATGCAAGCCATAAGCATAAAAATGCAAGCTAGGAATGCATAATCATTTTTGAAAAAAACCTCTTTCAGTAGCCTACTCTCAACTAAATGGCTGATTATGTATACTTGGTTCAGTGATCCTTGTTAACATATTTAGGCTTGGAAGCCAAAATGGTAAATAGGCTAAATGTTATCTATGAGTTACTGAAAAAAGATAATCTTTACTGAGGTAGTAAAGGAGAGGATGATATAGAATGTATGCTATTTCTGCTCTGAAATGAAAAGTATGATTTTTTTCCATGGAAAAAAAAACATATTTCACCATACATGTTACACCATAGATCTGTCATACAAAATTCACCAAATATTTTGTTGATTATGGAAGACTAGGATAAATAGCTATTAGGATAGTTTGAAGACGAAACATATGTATCTTTTCAAGATCCCATAGGCTAAAAAATGTGTATTCTGATTTCAAACTTTGAAATATCAAAGATAAATATTTTTTCCTTGGAAAACAAAAACTATTGATAACACAACCTCAATATGTCATGTGTTGCGGCCCTATAGGATTAACAAATAATACTACAAGGCTACAAAATCAGGGTGCATAGTCAGGACTGAATCACTAACAATCTTAGCAAGCACACAAAGAAGACTATTTGATTTCCCCAGATTCAAATTTATATTTACCTATAGAAAGTTCATATTACAAAGGTCAAACATTTCACCGTAGATATTACACCACAAATCTCTCATACAGAATTCAACATATTTATGATAGGTATAATGTTTACATCTCCAAATGGGTTGCACCAGTCCTCATCCCCAATCCATAACAATGATGGAAAGGATCCTATTGGTGTGAATCCCATTAAAAGTGCACCTGCACACGAGGCTGTAGGCTATTATACAAATACCGAAATCTAAATGTTGGTCCCACTCTCCATTTTCCAACAGGTTGACTATCATTGCTTAAGCCTGAAGATAACTGATATCTATCAGGAAAGGTTGACCATGTATAGAAAATAGCCTCCTTAAGATTCGCATAGCCTTCTATGGTGAACTCTAGTGATTTGTTTTTCTTCACAATCCCAGGATGTATGACATGCATTGCAATAAGCTCAAAAGTAACCATGAAACTTTCGTATGAACAAGGAATTTCCACAAAAGATTCACTATGTATCATGTTATGAGACCTTATGTGGTTGAAAACTTTGTAGGAAAGAAGATGGATATTGTGACGATGGATTCGATGTGGCTGCAATACTCGAATACATGATGGTAATGCATTATGAGTTCCATATTCTGTAGAGGAAGCTAATATGGCAGTCACAACTTTATCATCACCCTTTGTTGCAAGAAGTTGGAAAGTGTTGTGCTTATCATCTTTCATAGCAATAAAACAACAAAAAAAGGATTATCCCTTTTGAGTGATCTTGCCCCGCCTTTTGATAGATCTCACAGTAAAGAAAATATCAAGAATGCCTGCAATAAAAATAAAAATAACATTAGTTACTATAAACATAACATTAGTTGCAAAACTGGGTGAATGTGGGGGAGGTATTTATATCAGATTCCTAGGCAATCAGTTTTTTTGTGTTTGGTTAGGTTGTGGCAGAGGATCAAACACTAGAGTTGAACTGATAGCCAACTGGGATTTACTATTCTTTGCAACTTTAAGAGGATCACATTACGTCAATTTTTGTGGAGATTCAAAATGCATCTTCGACTAGTTCGCAGGGAAATCAATGTTACAGGCTACAAATCTAGATCAGTGGAAACAAAGATTAACAAATGTTGGGAGTAATTTCCAGTGTTTATCTTTTTGTCAAATTCACAAGGAACTCAACACATAGGCAGATTTGCTATCAAAGAAAACTATTGGCCTGGAAGAGGGTACACTTTATTTCGAGGAATTTCTGGATTCCACATTAGTGGATAAACGTTCTATCCATTGTAATTAGTATATAGTCATTTCTACATTAGATACTATCTAAAGACTTTTACATTTGTGCACTCTACCTAGTTTAGTACATTTCGAGCTTTTAATATTTTTTTGTCTCAATCAATAAGGCATAGTGATCAATATGTACTGATGATTTGATGTGGAATCTGTTCTATCCAGTAGAACATACAACTAATGACTATTACAAAGAGTATCTACAACGCCTAGCTGGTAGTTTTATTTGGAACTTTTGCACCTTATGTTTTCTGTAATTTTTCTTTGATAGATATTTAAAAATTAAAAAATAGTTGTTTTTAGATTTTTTATTAAATAAATTTATATTAATTTAATAAAGATAAAACATCTGAGTTGATTGTTTTGGTTGATTTTAGTTTAGGTTATGTTATAACTTAAAATTAAATTATTAATTGCACACAGGTATTTGCAACTCAGTATGGGGGATATGTTAGGTTTATGGGAGATATGTTAGGTTTGTCATATTTGTCATGTTTTTCTTAAAAATTTTTATGTAAAACTTAAGATTAAATTAAAACAAAAAAAATACGCTTCAAGAAATTGAATCCCTCTACCTGCTTTCTAGAGATATGTTTATGTTGATGTTAGGATACATTTATAGGGATTTTAAATCTATTTAAAAACAAATTACTTATTGAAAGATAATTATTATTATAAAAATTATTATTCTACTCATTTTTAGACAACCACAAAATCTTAGATCAAAAGCTTTGAGTTATTTTTCTTTACTAATGAGATATCGTTCTTATCCATTAGTGAAAGGATAGTGAAGAACCAATGCATATCATAACATTATAATAATAATTGTTTATACTGATATATTATTTTACTACTTCATATAATATAATGTCTAATATTAATGTGCTTCAATCAATACGTATCATAACGTTGTTATAATGATCATTGATTATACTATAAACCCAGATCTATTCAGCACCGAGAGGGATCCAAATTCTTGAGGTGTATTTTTTTTTGTTTTCTCTTAAATTTTTTACACATTAAGAAAAAAATTACCCCTCAAGAAATTGGATCCCTCTCTTTTAATTTTTTAATTACTTTTTTATTTTTGATAAGTTATGAGCGAACATGAAATTTTTAATTACTTTTAATTTGTTATAAGTTATGAGCTGACATGAGAATGTAATGTAAAAAACATCTCCCCCATACTGGGTTGTAACAAGAATCACACACATTACATCTCCCCCATACTGGGTTGTAAGATTTGATTTTTTTGATTGATAGATCCGAGTTTAAGTTTTAAGTTTTTACTTTATAAATGAACATCTATTTTTTAATTACTTTTCATAATATTTTATTTTATGAACCAACATGGATTTTTTTAAATACTTTCCATAATTTTTTTATTTTATGAGCCGACATGTGTAATGTCCCTAAAAATAATAGAATAAAAAGAAATTTCCTTCAGTTTGCAAATCTCCCTAACACCAATTATAATTTATGAAACAACTTCAGTGGTGTAAAAGGTATCGGTACTTGCTTTCATTGTCTAAGTGTTTGGGAGAATTTCTAACATGCTAATTCTTATCGTTCATGCTTGTCGAAGCAGAAGGGATTATGTTGTGTATGATTGCAGAGTTTAGTCATGAGATAATACTAGCAGTGTCTTTGCTTCTTGTGCACTTTTAAATGTATGTTTAAAATCTCAATTGTTCAAATGTTAATTCTCAGGTTTGATGAACTTGATGAGTGAAGTTGAATTCCCCTGAAACTTTGGGCTTAAACTAAGAACTCCTGGCGGAGCCGCCAAGAGGTAAGGTGTGAATGATTGAGACCTGTGGTCCTACTTAGCAATTCCGCTAATGCATACTAATTTGGCATTCCCTTGCAGGTGTCCCTCGTGGCTATTTTGTGAGTAGTTTCATCATGTGAAACTCTCAAGGTGGGAGAAAGAATAACCTTGGTGCTAAATATGTAAGGGTTGAGGTCTTTGTCTTTTATGATACTTAACTAAATGTTTGAACCCTCAAAACTATACAATATGGTTTGCAATACGCAATGGTGTCCTATCGTGGTAGTTGGCTATATTGAATGCACTCATGGTAGTCACGTGGTCTGTGGCTAGCTAGACGAAGGGTTTTGGTAAGGGTTTGCCCAATGATGTCAAGTCATGAGTTTGATTGTCTTTTTGTTTATAGGGAGATTCTTTAGCTTGCTGGTGGAGCAACTATGCCTGGTCTGAGCTATGTTCATGGCTAGGGTATCGTTGATGGGTATGGTGTCGATGTAGGAAAACCCACCTACGAGTAACTACTCTTCTCTTTACTCGTGAAGATTTCTTAGTTTTTAACTTCAAAATACTTTAACTATTTGAGTTCTAACTTGATGATATGTTCTCTTTGACAGGTATGGAGTGGCTCCCTACATTGAACCTAGAAGGAGCCCTTACGAACTAATCGAGGTGTTTGGAACTGGTAAGACCCAGGTTCTTTCAACTCTTCACACTTACCTTTCTCGGTTGTGGTAAAATATGATGGCAAGACTTCGTGAAGCCTTTGGCTCACTCAGAGTTTTGAAGTCTCAGGGGTCGTCGCCTTTGGCTTGACCCGGTGTATGAAGAATCGTTCTAATTAATATTTTGATAGTAAGAACTCCCTAGGGTATCTCTACTTGTAGCAGGATTTCATGGATTGGCCTCAGTTGTTATCTCTATATTTGTACTTGTGTGAATATGGGATTCTGAAAGGGTACTTTGTTTCTTTCCTGTATGTAATCATGGGTATTGTCTTTTGAAGTTTGAAATGTAATAATAAGGGATCCGCATTTTATTTCTATGAGACTTATATGGCTGTATGAATAAACCTTGGCTACCGTATATTTATTTGAATGGTGCCTTCGTCAGTTTAAAGTTGGACTAAAGATTGCTATTGTAGAGATGTTTGATAGTTTCAATGTGTAGTGTAGCTGAAAGTTTTGATGTCTAGTTTTTATTTCTATTTGGTAATGTTTCCAGCATGGACGTCGTAAGAATGTAAAAGATCTAACAAGTATAGGTGAACCTGCACTATGCATAATATAATATGATTTAAACAGAACAAAAATAACATATACTAAGAGAATACGATTCAACAGAAAAATATATATATCTATAAGCAAGAAATTATAAAATCCTAACCTAGAAGGCAATATAAGTTGTCTAGCAAAGGCTAGAGCTGCTAGAATCTCCACTGGGTTCTGGGTAGAACCTCGAATTTGATATTATGGGTAATAATAACAATGCTGCAGTATCTAATTTCAATTCTTAAAGACTAACTGTATTATAACTGGAATTTGAAACATTAAATACTCCATACCTGGTGGCTTGAATACTTGGTCCGTTCCTGTAGCAACCTAGATGCTTGCCACTTGATTCCTTCCTGTAGTGACCTGCACACTCAACAAGGGTTAATGCAAAACCTATTGTATCTAGATAACCTGTGAGGGTGATTTCCTTTAGCTAGATAACTTTGGGGTTACTGTGTTCCTCCCAACCATGATCCTACAACCATTCTTGGTTTTGTATGGATCCCCCCGAGCTGGATTCCAACATGCAATGAGAGATAGAGGCCCTAGGTTCACTGCAGGTTCACTTTCTTAGAGCCGAAGTATTTCCTTTAATTACCATTAGAGAATGATAAGAGGATAGATTGATCTCCAACTTGGGATCTGCCCTCTTTAAGAAGGGGATTCTTTTTAATTATGACTGTTGGAATAATTTGTTTCTTTAAATTAATAAATAATATTTAAAAGATATTATTTAATAAGTATTTAGTCCTTTTGCACTAAGACTTTTTCAAAGGCTTAAACTATAAGTGATTTCTGATTTAAGCTCTTCATTATAATTATGGTAACAATAATTATAATAGTAGCAATTCTAACCTAGGTATTAATACACTATTACTATTATTTACAATCATGGCTGCCCACTAACTATTAATACTTTTATTAGTATTATTAAATAATGTGGCATCCCACTATGCATAACATATATGCAATAAATGTCTTTTATAAATAAATAATCACATCATTGTTTATTACAATTCTTAATACCAATATTAATCCTGTATGATACTTTGGTTTAAAAAATTAGGGTTAAGGTCCACTTCTTTGGATGGTCTTTCGGTAGGCTTGGTTAGGCACCTCTAGTATCTCTCTTGCATGTCGGATTCCCTCGTTTAACACGGTAGTTCCCGCAGTACTTGATGATAGATAAAAGTGAATCATTTAATCAAATAAAATAAGTGTGATGAAGTAAAAGTGTTATTCAGATTCCATCCAACTCAACACTTTGAGATTTAGTAACCCCAAGTGCTCTTCAGATCCATTTAACTCAACACTCTCACATGGGTGTTACGTTAGTGCAATTCCAGAGCCTCTGCTCAACACTAGTGCCAGAATTTGGTTGTGAGGCACATCTAGAATATTTAAGTTGCCTCGGATTCGGTATTCGTTTATCAAGCTTGGAGTGCTCCAGGGCTTAGGCCCAACACTCAATGTAAATATGGGCTTACTCTGAGTACATAAACATTCTTCGAGGTACATCAGGACTTATTCCTAGTACGTAGTTTACATGTGTGTTTTTGAGTCCACACTCAACACACTCATAAGTCAAATCATGTAAAATCATAGCTCTACATAGTAAGTAACAAAAGATCATCTGAGTATATTAGGGTTTGTAACCTTATCAAAGCTAAAGAACATCATTAAAACATTGGGGCCTTCTCGCCCAGTATATAATCAAATAAGGAAGTCAATCAGGGTCCATGCCCGATATGTCGATATACATATAAAAGAATAAATCATAGCTGCTAGGGCTCATGCCCAATACTCCAAATAAAGATAGGTACTCGGGTTGTGGCCCAATATAACAATAAAATACTTAGTCCAAAATTAGGGATATTACATCCCTCCTCGCTTAGAACAACACCGTCCCGGTGCTTCTAGGGACTAGGAATGAAGTCATGAAACAAGGCAGGGTATGCCTCTTTCATGGTGGCCTCATTCTCCCAACTAGCCTCATTTGGTCCAAATTTCCTCCATTGCACTTTCAGCTGAGTAATGGTCCTCCTCCTAAGCTGGACCTCTCTCTTGTTAAGAATGTTGAGTGGTTCTGGCGTGAAATCCCCTTCGGGATCCACCTATAATAAGGACCAATCAATAACATGTTTTGTATCGTATACACATTTCTTTAATAGTGAAGCATGAAAACATTATGAACTTGTATATGAGATGGTAAGGTTAACTCATAAGCTACTGGGCCCTTCTTGGCCAGGATTTCAAAAGGTCCACAAAATCTTGGGGCTAGTTTTCGCAACGTCCCAAGCTCAATGAGCTTGGTTTTTCCTTTATTTTTAGAAAGACATGTTCACCGACTTGGTAATCTTTGTCTTTTCTTTTCTTGTTCGCATAACCGTTTTGGCGGTCTTGTGCTTCTTTTAAGTTTATTTGTACCTTGGAGACTAGCTGTTCCAAGTACTTTAATACATCAGGTCCTAACATAAGTCTGTCTACTGGACTGTCCCAAGTCACGTGGGTTCGACATTTCCTGCCACACAGTACTTCGAAAGGACTCATTTTGGCCGAGGTTTGATAACGGTTGTTGCATGCAAACTCCGCGAGATGCAAATAATCTTCCCACTTGGTGGGGTTGTTCATGACGTACATACTCAACATGTCCTCGAGGATTTGGTTTACTCGTTCTATTTGTCCATCAGTCTAGGGATGGTACGTGGTACTGAATTGTAACTGGGTTTGCAAACCGAAGAGCAATGCTCTCCAGAAGTTAGTAGTGAACTTCATGTCTCGATCGGAAATGATTGCTTTGGGTATCCCGTGCAATTGAAAAATATCTTTTAAGAATATTTCCGCGATGTGAACTGCTTCGTAGGTAGATTTCACCGGTATAATGTGGGCTGCTTTAGACAGCTTGTCTACCACTACAAAGATGGAGTCCTTCAGTTTCTTACTCTTGGGTAAGACTGTAATGAAGTCCATACTTATTACCTTCCATTTCCATTCCGGAATGGGTAAAGGTTGAAGTAATCGGGAGGGGTGTTGGTGTCCTGCTTTGACCAATTGGCACTCCTGACATTTCGCGATGAACATTGTGGTGTCAGCTTTCAGCTTAGGCCAAAAGTAATGTTTCTTTACGGTCGATATCATCTTTTGATATCCGGGGTGCTCTGAATAGGGTTTCTGGTGAAACTCGATGAGAATGTCCGATCTAATGTCTCCACGCTTTGGGACGTAAAGTCGATCTTTCGACCATAGTAGTCCCGATTCGTCTATCTTATATTCTTTCTGCTGTTGGAAAAGTTTGTCTTCCTGGATCTTTGCGAGGATTTCCGTGTAATAATGGTCACTCTTACATACTAATCAAATTTTGTGGTGTAAGTCTGAGTCGGTTTGGCTCACCGTGACCTCGTAAAGCATATGTGCTCGACGGCTCAAAGCATCCACGATCTTGTTTTCCTTGCCTTTTATATGCTTTAGTTCAAAATGGTATTCACTAAGGAAGGATAACCACTTGGCCTTCCTAGCATTTAGGTCGGGTTGGTTGAAAAGGTATTTCAAGCTCATGTTATCAGTCATTAATAGGAATTTATTTCCCATGAGATAATGTTGCCACATTTTCAGAGCATGGATGATGGGGCTAGTTCGAGGTCATGAGTAGGGTAGTTCTACTCATGCTATTTCAGTTTCCTCGATTCGTATGATATGGAAAATTATCTTGCATAAGGACTCCCCAGAGTCCTTCCTTGCTTGCATCGGTGCAAACGACGAAGTCCCTATTGAGATCCGGGATAGGCAGAATCGGTGCACTAATCAGTAGTTGCTTCAGCTTTTGAAAGCTTTGTTCGCACTTATCCGTCTTGATAAACTTGTTTTCCTTTTTCTACAAGGTGGTCATGGGACATGCAATCCATGAAAATTTCTCAATGAACTTTCGGTAGTAGCCGGCTAATCCTAAGAACGATCTTATATCGAATACACAAGTAGGTGTGGGACATTCTTCGTTAGCTTTGACCTTTTCGGGGTCGACGGTTATTCCCTTCTCATAAATGATATGTCCTAAGTATTGAATCTAGGGTCTGTAGAAATCACACTTACTAAACTTGGCGTAAAGTTGGTGTTCCCTTAGAATCCGTAAAACAATTCAGAGGTGCTCCTTGTGTTCTACTTTGTTCTTGGAGTAGATCAAAATGTCATCAATAAAGACTTGAAAAAACTTATTGAGGAATTTACTAAAGATACTATTCATCATGCACATAAAGTTGGCCGGTTTGTTCGTCAACCCAAAGTGCATCACTACGAACTCGTAGTGGCCATAACGGGTTCGGAATGCGGTTTTATTGATGTCCTTATCACGGATCCTCACCTGGTGGTATCAGGATTGTAGGTCGATCTTCAAGAAGATCTTTTCCCCTCTGACTTGGTTGAACAAGTCGTCGATCCTAGGTAGTGGGTAGCGGTTCTTAATGGTCATATTGTTGAGCTAGCGGTAATCGATGCACATCCGCATCGTTTCGTCTTTCTTCCTAAAGAAGAGTATCGGTGCACCCTAAGGGGACACGCTTGGGAGAATGTACCCTTTGTGTTCTAACTCTTGTAACTGAAGCTTGAGCTCCACCAATTCTGGGGTACTCATGCGATATGGGGCTTTGGAAGTTGGTATTGAACCGGGCATTAGCTCGATGGAAAATTCTAAGTCTCGTTTGGGTGGTAATCCCGGTATTTCTTCGAGGAATGCAACCTTGAATTCCACGAGGACTGGGAAGTATTTGACCTTTTGTTCCCTATCAGTTTCTATGTTTTGGATATTGACGGCAAAGAGTTTGCAACCTTTCCTAATACATTTCTTTTCTTGTACGGAAGAGATCTGTCATACTGACACCTTCTTAGGGATACCCTGAATCGTCTTCTGATTCCCTTGGTCACCCCTGCAGAGTAAGGATTTGTTTGAACACTCTAGGAGGACATGGTGTTCTTCTAACCAATCCATGCCGATGAGTACATCGTACGACCCTAGGGGTAGAATTTTTAAATCTAACCTAGTTTGGAATCTGTTTAAGTCTATCTGACAAGTTTTAAGTAACTCAGAGACCTTCTGTTTGGTACTGGTGGCTAGTTGTACAAGCCACGGTTTCTTGTGAGGTTCTTGGTTCAACTTACAAGTGTTCACTAACTTAGGGGAGATATAAATTCGGCAAGCGTCGGGATCTATTAAAACTCAAATGGTAGTGTCAAATATCTTACCCTCTATTTCCACCATGGTGGCTTGGTGATCTGCCTGTCGACCATCGAGAACGACATAAATCCTTGGTGTCTTTGCCATGTCTCTTACGGTAGGTTCTGCCTGGACGTTGTGTGAAACTCCATCCGTTTTGCTAAGGTAGTCTCTGTAGTAGTGTGGCCCCTGGCATTTCCAACAAGAAAAAGTTTGTGGGACAACTTTTGTCCCTTTGTTGAAAACTGGTCTTTTGACAGGTGGTGGGGGTGCACTTGGTTGTGCTTGAGTTCGGTTGAGGCCTCTATTGGGTGGAAAACTATTGTTATGTTTCCGATAAGGTGGAGGCCTAAAATCCGGTCTGCAGTTGTCCAAGAAGGTTCTGGATCTATCTCTATTTATGTTGATGTTGTCATTCCTTGGCTGTCCGTGTTCATAACAGAGCCTTGCTTTATGTAAGGTTACATCAAGGGTTTTTGGCATGTCAAACTCTATATTTTCTCTAAGGTTTGGTGGCAGCCCTCCCAAGAACTGTTGTATTTGACCTTCTCGTCTTTAATTTATATCACATAGTGCAGCAAGTCTAAGAATCGGTTTATGAATGCTTCCATAGTCAGGGAGCCCATTTTTAACTCATGAAATTCTTTTATTTTCTTGTTAAAGAATCTTTCAGACATATACCTATACTGGAATATTTTGATGAAAGTATCCTAGGTTATATCTCTCAGTTCTTGTCCTTTGGTGTGTTTCAAGTCTCGCGACCATCTATCAGCTTTACCGTTCAGGTTATATATGGCTACTTGGGCTTGCATTTAACTGGAGTAATTGTGAACTTTGAAGTATTTATTCATCCCTAGTAGCCACTCCTTATCCTTTTCCCTAGATTTAATCTCTCCGTCATATGTTGGGGGTTTTATCTTTTGGAATTCCCCTTACAGACTGTTGTCACTTTTTCTCCTTTTCTTGCAAGGAGGTGGTGAACCTTTATCGTTGGAAGAGATCTTACAGTCTTCTTCCATTGATTCAGGTCTGTGTTCTCCCTGCTCTCCTCCTTTAGGGCTGGCAGTCATTTTTGTGTGACTGTTTCACTTTTTAAAAGTGTTGACTGAGAGTATGGACTGTCCATAGGTTTTTCCTTTGTTAGAGTCTGAAGCAGTGCCTCATTTATGGCCTGTTGTTCTCTTCTTTCTTGCATGTTTTCTTCTCGAAAACATTGGAATTTGGCCTGTAGATTCTACATGGATTTCATTAGATCTGAGTTGAGTTCCACCAAAATTTCTTGCTCTCATGGTGGTGAGTTTAGATTTCCATGTATGCTGCTGCCCCCTTCTGCATTCATTTTCAGATAGTGACTGTACCTGAAATGTTATATAAGTATAAAGAGCAGAAAATCATGTTAGTTTATTTTCACATAAAACAAGATAAAATTTAAATGTATGTTTTTGTTTAATGTGTATCCACAACGGATGTTTGTAATGAGCTCAACAGGTCACTTAGTTTTTTAACTGAGGTCTAATACCACTTGTAATGTCCCTAAAAATAATAGAATAAAAAAAAATTCCTTCACTTTGGAAATCTACCTAACACAAATTATAATTTATGAAACAACTTCAGTGTTGTAAAAGGTATCGGTACTTGCATTCAATATCTAAGTGTTTGGGAGAATTTCTAACATGGTAATTCTTATCGGTCATGCTTGTCGATGCGGAAGTGATTATGTTGTGTATGATTGTAGAGTTTAGTCATGAGACAATACTAGTAGTCTTTATGCTTCTTGTGCGCTTTTAAATGTATGTTTAAAATCTCAATTGTTCAAATGTTAATTCTCAGGTTTGATGAACTTGATGAGTGAAGTTGAATTCCCCTAAAACTTTGGGGTTAAACTAAGCACTCCTTCCAGAGTCACCGAGACGTAAGGTGTGAATGATTGAGACATGTGGTCTTGCTTAGTGATTCCGCCAATGCATACTTATTTGACATTCCCTTGTAGGTGTCCCTTGTGGCTAATTTGTGAGTAGTTTCATCATGTGAAACTCTCAAGGTGGGAAAAAGAACACCCTTGGTGCTAAATATGTAATGATTGAGGTCTTTGTCCTTTATGATACTTAACTAAATGTTTGAACCCCCAAAACTATACGATATGGTTTACAATATGTAATGGTGTCCTATTGTGGTAGTTGGCTGTATTGAATGCGCTCATGGCAGTCACGTGGTCTGTGGCCAGCTGGATGAAGGGTTTTGGTAAGGGTTTTCCCAACGATGTAAAGTCATGAGTTTGATTGTCTTTTGTTTTAGAGGGAGACTCTTTAGCTTGATGGTGGATCAACTACTCATGGCCTGAGCTACGCTCATGGCCAGGGTATCGTTGATGGGTATGGTGTCGATGTAGCAGAACCCACCTACAGATAACTACTCTTCTCGTTAATCCTGAATATTTCTCAGTTTTTAACTTCAAAATCCTTTATCTATTCGAGTTCTAATGTAATGTCCCTTAAAAATAGAAAAATTTTTAAAAAAATTCGATACTAGCTTAAACTGATAAAGAGATATGATGAATACTAACTTCATAACTGACAAGTACTTATTGTACCGATATTTAATTCTCACTCTTTCAAATGTATTAGCTTCAAATGTAATGGTTTGCTGATTATAAGGTTCTACAGCTTTGCGGAAGTATATCTAAAAAAAAATGGTTTAGACGTATAAACTATTGCATGTGCACCAATTTATGAATACAATAATATGAATCTCCTTCTTATGGCTGTAAAGGTTTGAATGCATATGTATTAAAGTTTCACTGGTAATTCAGGTGATATGGATCCTTTATTGGTGGCGATTGATGCTCATTGATGAGATACTTGGTCTTTTGAAATGGCAAGGTACCCTGAGAGGGCTGCTGAGAGGTAGGGGTAAGAAATGGATTCTCTGGACTTACTTAGCATTATTGCTAATGCATCTGCTTGTTTCGGGTTTGTAGGTGTACTTATGAAGCATCTATCGAGAATGCCTATTCTGCCCTTCTAGCAACTATTTTAAGTCTCAAGTATGAGGGCTTGAATGTTGACACTTTGAAACGAGCCTTGTTGGGGTTGTAATACTTGTTACAATGTACCACTTATAAATCTTGTATTTAAATGGCACCATGTAATGTTTTGGGGTAAAGTATGGTTGATTGATTTTTACAATACAATGTGGATTTTGAATGGTTCCAAACTATAGAGGTTTGAGTCACGTCGAAATATTGGAGTGGGTGGTGGCATTGAATGCATTTATACCAAATCACATGGTTTGCGCTGCCAGTTGTGTTGGGGATCTCTTCCATGGTTCTACACCATCGAGAAGTATTTTCATGTTTCAAGTCCTCTATCTACTATGGATGCATTGAGGGTTTTGGTGCTGACCTGAGATGTGGCTCATGGTCAGCACACCTTATGGAATAGAGGTAGCGACTGAAAACCTTTGGAGGTATTTCTTCTCAGACTCTTGCTATACCCTTGCTATTTGCATTTTTATATAAATCGTGATATATGGTTCTGACTTTGTATGGCACGTTTGGTTGTAGGTTTTGACCAGTATTTTCTCTTATGTGTGGTCGGTAATCAATAGTGGCGATGTTGGATAGTGGTAAGTCCATAAATTGCCATCTCTTAGCTCCACCTTTCGCCTCTGTGGGGGTTACTGTTGATGTGTATTTATTTGGGAACCTATGGACTTGGTTGAGTTCCTTTTGACACATTTCGTGTTCCTGAAAGTCGCCATTTGGTTGGACTATTGTGTGAAGAAGTATCTATTTGTCGTTTGCAGACTCTAGAGGATTCTAATTTGAGGTTTTGGCTATCTTCCTCTGTATTTTCTTTTGATTGAACTTCTGTTTAGTTGGCAATGGTTCCCAAGACGAACTGGGGTTTACATTATAGATTTATGTGTCCGAAAATGTATGTCCGAAAATGTATGTGTAAGGGTCCCAAAATGTCCTTCTGTTTAATAATTATGAGGGTTGGATAACCTGTCTAAATCTCCGCATTTTTAATTCATATGAATATGGGGTTTGTGTACAGTCATAACAATATCTGCGTTTTCTATTTGGAAATGAACTTGTATTTAACCCAATGAAGGGGATGTATATATTCCTACATTCTTTTTTTAAGTTATTGTTGCTCCACTCCGTGGTCTTCTCGATTTGATGGCTTCATGTTGTAAAATGTACAAGAGTAGACCGCTGCTTGTTTGAAAAGAAAGATGGAGTGGAGGGAATCCATAACCCTATGGTTGTTTTGTGTATAAGCCTGAGAAGCCTTGGGTTCTTACCTTTGTGTTTTTTGGTTATTTGAAATAGGTAGAATACTAAAGGATCTTTAATGAAAGTAGTGGAAATCGATCCCTGTATCAATCGTTTGTTAATTTCTCTATAGTAATATTGTGTATGGTTTTCTGTGTAATGACGTGGGTGTGGGAAATCGATCCATGTACCATCATTTGTGAAATCCTCTGTATAATATCATGTATGAATTGGTTTGATGAATACGGTGTAACCCTTCTGTGTTTTAATTAGGAGTCATGACCCTGGCTACTATTTGGTTTGACCCTTGAGAGGGTGTGGGTTGTTGTACCAATTCTATGCTTGTGGCGTTTAGTGAATTAGCAGAGTTTGGATGGGGTTCGATCTCCCAACTTGTGAAAGGTTATGTTAATGAAATTGAATGCCGTGGATTGATTGATTTCTGAAATGAAACTTGTTGGACTTTTATTCAAAAGTTTAGGTTATAGGAATGAAATGCCAGAGACTAAGTTTGTAAATCGTGAATTCTGGAAATTACTAGATGCGTTAAAACTTGTGATGTGTTGACCGTGGTACTTTTGTTGTAGTAGTTGATTGACACGGTGATAAAGAAATGCTCTGGGAACAAACTGTAATTTGGTTTACTGCTTGGTACTATAAATTCGATAATAGCTTTGGTAAATGGATGATGAGTAAATTCTATGTTTTAACTAGATTTGTGTTATAATGAATCATGTAAATTTAAGAGAAGACTTTAGTAGAGGCAAGAAAATAATGCGAACAAAATTCTTATTTCAGATATACACAGTTTATGAGAAACATAAAAGAATTACTCACTGTTTCAGAGTGGACATAAATATAATTTTAAAACATACTATTCTGAATGTAGCGATCTAGGTGTATCTAAATAGATATCTAGGTTTTGAATTTGCTAGGATGTCTAGCATAGGAACCTGCTAGACATTCTACTAACCCTAGCTTGTAAGCTACGTAATCCTATCCTACAAACAATGCTCTCTGGTTGTTCCTATTAGCAAGTTGGTATTTAAACAATTTAGGGATGAAAGGAAAACAATGCCAAACATGCTGGGATAACACCCTGTATTACTTATCTAAAATTTATTATAATTTAATTTGAAAGATTTACATTTCATACCTGAATGCTTTGTGGCCTGGTCCCTTCCTGAAGTAACCTGCACACTCAAACAATAATTAGTGTAGATCCCTAGGAGCTCAGCTGACCTGTTATGATGACTTTGGGGCTACCACGTTCCTGCCAACGTTGAACCTTGAACCGTTAGGGTTCTATCTGGATCCCTCGGAGCTTGGTTCCAACATGCAATGAGAGGTAGAGGCCCTAGATCAACTTCTTGTTCCGTTCTGAGAATTTTTAGATAAGGCTACTTCAGCTTCTTGGAGCAAAATAGTTTTCTTGGACTACCATAAGAGAATGATAATAAGCAAGAATGATATATGATTCCCAAAACTTGGGATCTTCCCTCTTTAAATAGGGAAGTCTTGAATTAGGACTGTTGAAGTAATTAGTTTCTTTAAATTCAATAATTAATAATTAAAGATATTATTTTAATTAAATATCTAGTCCTCTTGAACTAGGACATTTCCAATTGTTTGACTATAAGTCATTTTTATTCATGATGTTAATAATAACAATAATTATACTAATAACTATTCTTATATTCAATATATTTCACTTAACTATTAATACATCATTTAAAATATTAAATAATGCATAAACCAGATATACTAATTATATCCCATAACTAAATAATAACACCATTATTATTTAAAGCTCTTAATAATAATATTAATAATAATAATATTAATAATAATAATATTAATAATAATAATAATAATAATAATAATAACTTGGAGGCCTCTAATTCGGTTAGTCATAAAAGACTACTGGTAATTATCTTTTATTTAGTTATGTGTCATCACATGACACTCTTTTCTCTTTAACTTTTAGGGACATGGTCCACTTCTTTTGGACGGTCGTGGTCAGCTTGGTTAGGTACCTCTAGTCTCTATCTTTGCATGTTGGATTCCCTCGTTTAACATGGTAGCTCCCACAGTAGGTGATGTAAGATAAAAAGATGAATCATTTCATCAATTAAATAAATGTGATAAAAGTGCTCTTCAGAGTCTTTCCAACTCAACACTTTGAAACTCCGTAACCCCGAGTGCTCTTCAGAGCCATTTACCTCAACACTCTCACATGGGCATTACTCTAGTGCAATTCCAGAGCCCCTGCTCAATACTAGTGCTAGAATATGGTTGTGAAGCACATCTAGAATGTTTAAGTTGCCTTAGATACGGTATTCGTTTATAAATATTGGAGTGCTCGAGGGGTTATTCCCAACACTCAATCTACATCGGGGCTTACTCCCAGTACATCATATTTCCTCTAGGTACATCGGGGTTTTTGCCCAGTATGTAGGTAATCTGTGTGTTTCTGAGTCCACGATCAACACACCATATAAGTCAATTATGTCATTCACATCACTGCATAGTATGTAAGAAAAGGTCATCTTAGTATATTAGGGTTTTGTACCCACATTATATCGTAAATACATAAATCAGAACATTAGGGCTTCCTTGCCAAGTATATAATCAAATAATGAGATTCAGTCAGGGTCCATGCACAATATGTTAGTCTACAAAAGAATAAATCATATGTGCTCGGGCCGTGGCCCAATATAACCTCATAAAATAGTTAGTCCAAAATTTGTGATATTACATCCCTCCCCGGTTAGAACAACACCGTCCCGGTGTTTCTAGGGACTAGGAATGAGATCATGAAACAAGGCAGGGTATGCCTCTTTCATGGTGGCCTCATTCTCCCAAGTGGCCTCATCTGGTCCAAAGTGCCTCCATTTCACTTTTAGCTGAGTGATGCTGCTCGTCCTAAGCTGGACCTCTCTCTTGTCCAGAATGTGGAGTTGTTCTAATGTGAACTCCCCTTCAGGCTCCACCTATAATAAGGACCAATGAATAACATGTTTAGTATCGTATACATATTTCTTTAATAATGAAGCATGAAAAACATTATGAACTTTTATATGTGTTGGTAAGGATAACTCATAAGCTACTGGGCCCTTCTTGGAAAGTATTTCAAAAGGTCCACAAAATCTTGGGGATAGTTTCCCGCAACGTCCCAAGCTCAACGAGCTTCGCTTTTATTTTATTTTTAGAAACACATGTTCGCCGACTTGATAGTCCTTGTCTTTTATTTTCTTGTCCGCATAACTCTTTTAGCAGTTTTGTGCTTCTTCTAAGTCTAGTTGTACCTTGGATACTAGCTGTTCCAAGTCCTTTAATAGGTCGGGTCCTAACATAAGTGTGTCTACTGGACTGTCCCAAGTCATGAGGGTCCGACATTTCCTGCCGTAGAGTACTTCGAAAGGACTCATTTTGGCCGAGGTTTGATAACCGTTGTTGTATGCGAACTCTACTAGGTGCAAATAATCTTCCCACTTGGTGGGGTTATTCATGACATACATCCACAACATGTCCTCAAGGATCTGGTTTACTCATTCTATTTGTCCGTCGGTCTGGGGGTTGTATGCAGTACTGAATTGTAACTGTGTTTCCAGACTGGAGAATAATGCTCTCCAAAAGTTGCTAGTGAACTTCATGTCTCCATTGGAAATGATTTCTTTGGGTATCTCGTGCAATCGGAAGATCTCGTTTAAGAATATTTCCGCGATGTGAACTGCTTTGTAGGCAGATTTCATCGATATAAAGTGGGCTTCTTTCGATAGCTTGTCTACCACTACGAAGATGGAGTCATTCAGTTTCTTACTCTTGGGTAAGCCTGTAATGAAGTCCATACTAATTACCTCCCATTTCCATTTTGGGATGGGTAAAGGTTGAAGTAATCCATAGGGGTGTTGGTGTTCTGCTTTGACCAATTGGCACTCATGACATTTCGCGATGAACATTGCGATGTCAGCTTTTAGCTTAGGCCAAAAGTAATGTTTATTTATAGTCGATATAATCTTTTGATATCCGGGGTGTCCTGAATAAGGTTTTTGGTGAAACTCGGTGAGAATGTTTGATCTAATGTCTCCACTTTCTGGGACGTAAAGTCAGTCTTTCGACCACAGTAGTCCCATTTCGTCTATCTTATATTCTTTTTGTTGTTGGAAAAGTCTGTCTTCCTAGATCTTTGCGAGGATTTCCATATAATAACGATCACTCTTACATGCCGTTCGAATTCTGTGGTGTAAGTCAGAGTCGGTTTGGCTTACCATGACCTCGTAAATCCTATGTGCTCGACGGCTTAAGGAATCTGCAATCTTGTTTTCCTTTCCTTTTATATGCTTAAGTTTGAAATGGTATTCACTAAGGAAGGCTAGCCACCTGGCCTTCCTGGAATTTTAGGTCAGGTTGGTCGAAAAGGTATTTCAAGCTCATGTTATCAGTCATCAATAGAAATTTCTTTCCCATGAGATAATGTCGCCACATCTTTAGAGCATGGATGATGGTGGCTAGTTTGAGGTCATGAGTAGGGTAGTTTTTCTCATGCTCTTTTAGTTTCCTCGATGCATAGCATATGGAAAAATTGTATTGCATAAGGACTCCCCCGAGTCCTTCCTTGCTTGCATCTGTGCAAACGACGAAGTCCCCATTGGGGTCTGCAATACATAGAATTGGTGCACTAATCAGTAGTTGTTTCAGCTTTTGAAAGCTCTCTTCACACTTATCCATCCAGATAAACTTGTTTGCCTTTTTTTGCAAGGCGTTCATGGGACATGCGATCCATGAGAAGTTCTCAATGAACTTCTGGTAGTAGCCGGCTAATCCTAGGAATGACCTTATGTCGAATACGCAAGTAGGTGTGGGCCATTCTTTGATAGATTTGACCTTTTTGGGGTCAATGGCTATTCCCTTCTCAGAAATCATATGTCCTAAGTATTGAATCTAGGGTCTGTAGAGATCGCACTTACTAAACTTGGTGTAAATCTCGTGTTCCCTTAGTATCCGTAAAATGATTCGGAGGTGCTCCTCATATTATACTTCATTCTTGGAGTAGATCAGAATGTCGTCAATAAATACTAGAACGAATTTATCAAGGTATTTACTAAATATACTATTCATCATGCACATAAAGTTGGCCGGTACGTTCGTCAACCCAAAGGTCATCACTACGAACTCGTAGTGGTCGTAATAGGTTCGAAATGCGATCTTGTTGACATCCTCATCACGGATCCTTACCTGATGGTATCCAGATCGTAGGTCGATCTTCGAGAAAATATTTGCCCCTCCGACTTGGTCAAACAAGTCGTCAATCCTAGGGAGTGGGTAGCGGTTCTTGATGGTCATCTTGTTGAGTTGGCAGTAATCGATGCACATCCGCATCATGCCATCTTTCTTCTTGACGAAGAGTATTGGTGTGCCCCAATGGGACACACTAGGTCAGATGTACCCTTTGTCAATTAGTTCTTTTAACTGCAGTTTGAGCTCCACCAATTCTTGTGTGCTCACGCGGTACGGGGATTTAGAAGCTGGTACTGAACTAGGTGTCAGTTCAATAGAAAAGTCTAAGTTTCGTTTAGGCGGTAATCCTGGTATTTCTTCAAGAAATACATCCTTGAATTCTACAAGGATTGGAAAGTCTTTGATCTTCTGTTCCCTATCAGTTTCTATGTTTTGAATATTGACGGCAAAGAGTTTGCAACCCTTTATGATACATTTCTTTGCTTGTAAGGCGGAGATCTGTCTTACTGACATTTTCTTAGGGATACCCTGAATCGTCTTCTGAATCCCTTCGTCATCCTTGCAAAGTAAGGATTTGTTTAAGCAGTCTAGGAGGGCAAGGTGTTCTTCCAACTAGTCCATGCTGATGAGTACATCATACAACCCTAGGGGTAGAATGTTCAAATCTAACTTAGTTTGAAATCTATTTAGGTTTATCTCGCAAGTTTTAACTAACTCGGAGATCTTTCTCTTAGTACCAGTGGCTAGTTGTACCAGCCACAGTTTCTCATGAGATTCTCGGTTCAAATTACAAGTCTCCACTGACTTAGGGGAGATATAACTTTAGCAAGCACCAGGATCTATTAAAACTGAAAGTGTAGTGTTAGAGATCTTACCCTCTAATTCCACCATGGTGGCTTGGTGATATGCCTATTGATTGTCGAGAGCGGGATAGATCCTTGGTGTCTTTGCCCTATCTCCTACAGTAGTATCTATTTGGATGTTGTGCAAAAATCCATCCGTTTTGTTGGGGCAGTCTCTGTAGTAGTGGGGCCCTTGTCATTTCCAGCAAGAAACGGTGGGCGGGACAACTTTGGTCCCTTTTTTCAATGCTGGCCTGTTGACAGGTGGTGGGGGTGCACTTGGCTGTGCTTGAGGTTGGTTGAAGCCTCTGTTAAGTGGAAAACTGTTGTTGTGTTTTTGGAAGGGTGGAGGTCTGAAACTTAGTTTGCGGTTGTCCGAGAACGTTCTGAACCTATCTCTGTTTCGATTGATGTTGTCATTTCTTGGTTTTCCGTGCTTGTAGCACAACCTTGCTTTATGTAAGGTCACATCAAGGGTTTTGGGCATGTCAAACTCTATCTTTTCTCTAAAGTTTGGTGGCAGCCCTCCTAAGAACTGTTGTATTTTTACCTTTTCGTCTTTGATGTAAGGAACATAGTGTAGCAAATCTAAGAATCGGTTTATGAAAGCTTCCATAGTCAGGGAGCCTATCTTTAACTCATGGAATTCTTTTATTTTCTTGTTAAATAATATTTCAGACATATACTTGTCATGGAATATTCTGTTGAAAGTATCCCAGGTTATGTCTTTTAATTCTTGTCCTTTGGTGTGTTTCAAGTCCCGCCACCATCTGGCAGCTTTACCATTTAGGTTGTATATGGCGAGTCAGGCTTGCATTTCGCTGGAGTAATTATGAACTTTGAAGTATTTGTTCATTCCTATCAGCTACTCTTCAGCCTTCTCCCCAGAGTTGATTTCTCCATCATAAGCTGGGGCTCTTATCTTCCTAAACTCCCCTTGCAGACTGTTGTCACTCTTCCTCCTTTTCTTGCAAGGAGGTGGTGAACCATTATCGTTGGAAGAGCTCTTACAATCTCTTTCCATTGATTTAGGTATGTGTTCTCCCTGCTCTTCTCCCTTAAGGCTGGCAGTCCTTTTTGTGTGACTGTTTCCCTTTTTGGAGGTGTTGACTAAGAGTGTGGGATGTCTGAGAGGTTTAGACTTTGTTAAGGTCTAAAGTAGTGCCTCATTTATGGCTTGATATTCTCTTATTTCCTGCATGTTTTCATCTCGAAAGCTTCGGAACTCTTCCTGCAGGTTTTGCATAGACTATCTCCAATATGAGTTTAGTTCAACCACCACCTCCTGTTCTCGGGGTGGTCAGTCCAGATTCCCGTGAATACTGCTTCCCTGTTCTGCATTCATTTTTCAGATAGCATTTGTACCTAAAATGTTATATAAGTATAAAGAGCAGAAAATCATGTTAGTTCATTTTTGCATAAAACAAAATAAAAATTTAAATCTATGTTTTTGTTTACTGTGTATCTGCAGTGGATGTTTGTAATGAGCCCAATAGGTCACTTAGTTTTGTAACTGAGCTCTGATACCACTTGGAATGTCCCTTAAAAATAAAAAAAATTTAAAAATTTTCTGATACTAGCTTAAACTGATAAAGAGATATGATGAATACTAACTTCATAACTGACAAGTACTTATTGTACCGATATTTAATTCTCACTCTTTCAAATGTATTAGCTTCAAGTATCATGGTTTGCTGATTATAATATTATACAGATTTGCAGAAGTATTTCTAAAAAAAATTTGTTTAGACATATAAACTATCGCATGTGTACCAATTTATGAATACAATAATATGAATCTCCTTCTTACGGCTGTTTTGAATGCAAATGTATTAAAGTTTCACTGGTAATTCAGGTGATATCAATCCTTTATTTGTGGCGATTGATGCTCATTGATGAGATACTTAGTCTTTTGAAATGGAAAGGTACCCTGACAGGGCTGCTGAGAGGTAGGGGTAAGAAATGGATTTTCTGGACTTACTTAGCATTATTGCTCATGCATCTCCTTGTTTCGGGTTTACAGGTGTACTTATGAAGCATCTATCGAGAATGCCTATTCTTCCCTTCTAGCAACTATTTTAAGTCTCAAGTGTGAGGGATTGAATGTTGACACTCTAAAAAGAGCCTTGTTGGGGTTGTAATATTTGTTACACTATGCCACTTATAAATCTTGTATTTAAATAACACCATGTAATGTTTTTGTGTAAAGTATGGTTGATTGATTTTTACAATACAATGTGGATTTCGAATGGTTCCAAACTATAGAGGTTTGAGTCACGTCGAAATATTGGAGTGGGTGGTGGCATTCAATGCATTTCTGCCAAAGCACATGGCTTGCACTGCTAGTTGTGTTGGGGATCTCTTCTAGGGTTCTACACCGTCGAGAGGCATTTTTGTGTTTCAATTCCTCTGTCTACTGTGGATGCATTGAGGGTTTCGTTGCTAACCTAAGCTGTGGATCATGGTTAGCACGCCTTATGGAATAGAGGTAGTGACCGAAAACCTTTCGAGGTATTTCTTCTCGGACTCCTACTATACCCTTTCTATTTGCATTTTTATATAAATCGTGATATATGGTTGTGACTTTGTATGGCACGTTTAGTTGCAGGTTTCGACTGGCGTTTTCTCTTATGTGTTGTCGGTAATCAATCATGGCAATGTTGGACAGTGGTAAGTCCAGAAATTGCAATCTCTTAGCTCCTCCTTTCGCCTTTGTGGGGGTTACTATTGATGTGTATTTATTTGGGAACTTGTGAACTTGGTTGAGTTCATTTTGACACATTTCGTGTTCTTGGAAGCCACCATTTGGATGGACTGTTGTGTGAAGAAGTATCTATTTGTCATTTTCAGACTCTAGAGGATTCTAATATGAGGTTTTGGCTATCTACCTCTATATTTTCTTTTGATTGAACTTCTGTTTAGTTGGCAATGGTGCCCAGGACGAACAGGGGTTTACATTACAAATTTATGTTTCCAAAAATGTATGTGTAAGGGTCCCGAAATGTCCTTCTGTTTAATAATTATAAGGGTTGGATACCCTATCTAAATCTTTGCATTTTTAATTCATATGAATATGGGATTTGTGTACAGTCATAACACTATGTGCATTTTCTATTTGGAAATGAACTTGTATTTAACCCAATGAATGGGATATATATATTTTTATGTTTTTTTAAGTTATTGTTGCTCCACTCTGTGGTCTTCTCGATTTGATGGCTTTGTGTTGTAAAATGTACAAATACTAGAGCCTTGCTTGTTTGAAAAGAAAGATGGAGTGGAGGGAATATGTAACCCTATGGTTGTTTTGTCTATAAGCCTGAGAAGCCCTGGGTTCTTACCTCTACATTTTCGGTTATTTCAAATACGTAGAAGACCAAAGGATCTTTAATGAAAGTAGTGGGATTCGATCCATGTATCCATCGTTTGTTAATTTATCTATAGTAATATCGTGTATGGTTTTCTGTGTAATGAGATGGGTGTGGGAAATCGATCCCTGTACCATCATTTTTGAAATCCTCTGTATAATATCATGTATGAACTGGTTTGATGAATACGGTGTAACCCTTCTGTGTTTTAATTAGGAGTCATGACCCTAGCTGCTATTTGGTTTGACCCTTGAGAGGGTGTAAGTTGCTGTACCAACGCTATGCTTGTGGCGTTTAGTGAATTAGCAGAGTTTGGATGGGATTCAGTCTCTTAACTCATGAAATTTTATGTTAATGAAATTGAATGCCGTGGACTGTTTGATTTCTGAAATGAAACTTGCTGGAATTTTATTCAAAAGTTTAGGTTATAGGAATGAAATGCCAGAGACTAAGTTTGTAAATCGTGAATTCTGGAAATTACTAGATGCATTAAAACTTGTGATGTGTTGACTGTGGTAACTTCGTTGTAGTAGTTGACTGACGCGTTGATAAAGAAACGCTCTCGGAGCAAACTGTAATTTGGTTTACTGCTTGGTACTATAAATTTGATAATAGCTTTGGTCAATGGATGATGAGTAAATTCTATGTTTTAACTAGATTTGTGTTATAATGAATGATGTAAATTTAAGAGAAGACTTTAGTAGAGGCAAGAAAATAATGCGAACAAAATTCTTATTTTAGCTATACACAGTTTATGAGAAACATAAAAGAATTACTCACTGTTTCATAATGGACATAAATACAATTTTAAAACATACTATTCTGAATGTAGCGATCTAAGTGTATCTAAATAGATCTCTAGGTTTTGAATTTGCTAGGATGTCTAGCATAGGAACCTACTAGACATTCTACTAACCCTAGATTCTAATCTATGTAATCCTAGCCTACAAACCATGCTCTCTATTTTTTCCTATCAGCAAGATGGTATTTAAACAATTTTAGGATGAAAGGAAAACAATGCCAAAGATGCTGGGATAACACCCTATATTACTTATCTAATTTTTATTATAATTTAATCTGAAATATTTACATTTCATACCTAAATGCTTTGTGGCCTGCTCCCTTCCTATTCTTGCAAAGTAACGTGCACACTCAAAAAATAATTAGTGTAGAGCCCTCGGAGCTTATCTGACTTGTTATGATGACTTTGGGCCTACCACGTTCCTCCCAACCTTGACCCTTCAACCGATCTGGTTCTATCTGGATCCCCCTGAGCTTGGTTCCAACATGTAATCGGAGGTAGAGGCCCTAGATCCACTTCTCGTTGCGTTTTGAGAATTTTTAGATAAGGCTGCTTCAGCTTCTTGGAGCATAATAGTTTTCTTGGACCACCATAAGAGAATGATAATAACCAAGAATGATAGATGATTCCCAAAACTTGGTATCTTCCCTCTTTAAATAGGGAATTCTTGAATTAGGACTGTTGAAGTAATTAGTTTCTTTAAATTCAATAATTAATAATTAAAATATATTATTTTAATTAAATATCTAGTCCTCTTGAACTAGGACTTTTCCAACTGTTTGACTATAAGTCATTTTGATTTATGCTCTTAATAATAACAATAATTATACTAATAATTATTTTTATATTAAATATATTTCACTTAACTATTAATACATCATTTAAAATAGTAAATACATAAATCACATATACTAATTATATCCTATAATTAAATAATAACACCATTATTATTTAAAGCTCCTAATAATAATAATAATAATAATAATAATAATAACTTGGAGGCCTTTAATTAGGTTAGTCATAAAAGACTATTGGTAATTATCTTTTTTTTAGTTATGTGTCATCACATGACACTCTTTTCTCTTTAACTTTTAGGGACATGGTCCACTTCTTTCGGATGGTCGTGGTCAGCTTGGTTAGGTACCTCTAGTCTCTCCCTTTGCATGTTGGATTCCCTCGTTTAACATGGTAGCTCCCGCAGTAGTTGATGATGGATAAAAATATGAATCATTTAGTCAATTAAATAAATGTGATAAAAGTGCTCTTTAGAGTCTTTCTGACTCAAGACTTTGAAACTCCGTAACCCCGAGTGCTCTTCAGAGCCATTTAAATCAACACTCTCACATGGACGTTACTCTAGTGCAATTCCAGAGCCCCTGCTCAACACTAGTGCTAGAATGTGGTTGTGAGGCACATCTAGAATGTTTCAGTTGATTCGGATCTAGTATTTGTTTATCAAGCTTAGAGTGCTCAAGGGCTTATGCCCAACACTCAATCTACATCGGGGATTACTCCTAGTACATCATATTTCCTCTAGGTACATCAGGGTTTTTGCCAGGTACGTAGGCAATGTGTGTGTTTCTGAGTCCACACTCAACACACCATATAAGTCAATTATGTCATTCACATCACTGCACAATATGTAAGAAAAGGTCATCTCAGTATATTAGGGTTTTGTATCCACATCATATGGTCAAAACATAAATCAGAACATTGGGGCTTCCTTGACCAGCATATAATCAAATAATGAAATTCAATGAGGGTCCATGCCCAATATGTTAGTCTACAAAATAATAAATCATATGTGCTGGGGCCGTGGTCCAATATAACCTTATAAAATAGTCAATCCAAAGTTTGGGATATTACATCTAACTTGTTGATATGTTCTTGTTGACAGGTATGGAGTGGCTCTGTGCGTTGAACCTGGAAATAACCCTTATGAACTACTCAAGGCGTTTGGAACTTGTAAGACCCAAGTTATTTCAACCCTTCACACTTACCTTTCTCGGTTGTGGTAAAATATGATGGTGAGACTTCGTGAAGCCGTTGGCTCACTTAGAGTTTTGAAGTCTTAGCAGTGGTCGCCTTTGGCTTGACCCGGTGTATGAAGACTTGTTCTAATTAATATTTTGATGGTGAGAAATCCCTAGCGTCTCTCTGCTTGTAGCAGGGTTTCATGGATTGGCCTTGGTTGTTATCTCTAGATTTGTAACTGTGTGAATATGGGATTCTAAAAGGGTAGTTTGTTTCTTTCCTATATGTAATCAGGGGTATTGTCTTTCGAAGTTTGAAATGTAATAATAAGGGATCTTAATTTTATTTCTATAAGACGTATATGCCTGTATGAATAAACCCTAGCTACAGTATATTTATTTGAATGGTGCCTTCATTAGTAAAAAAAAACTTTAAGGGAAGGATCACTTGTCTAAATAAATGGATTTCATGTTGAATGTGATACCTACCCTAGCTCTGTCTTGCGTATTTCTTTCCTATGGCACAATTTATAAAAATGTTTGTGCTGTTATAGTCTCATCCTATAGCTAGTCGATTGGGTTATTAAATGGAAGCTTTGTATTTTGTTGATACCAGTGATTCTCTTATCTTGAGTCTAAATTATCGTGAATGATCCTGGGCAAGATGAAGTACTCCAGGGGTTTGATACCTGGACCTTTGGTTTACTAGTTTGAAAAGTATGGGCGCCTATCCTTAGGTTATGAGGTTCGAACTGTGAACTAGGGAGGTTCCCATTAGGGTTTTCAAGTTTTAAGATGTAATGTTAATCCTACGTTTGGTAGTCGTGACCTTCGTAAGTCTGCTATGTTTGAGGTTAAGACTTTAAAGTGGAAACAAATCATGGTTGTTGGAGTCTTCCTGTGGTATCGATTTGCGTTTTGACTTCAGTAGCTTTAAATAATGGAATTCCCGATTCCTTCTATGAATTTCTATTTTACTGTTTACAAGGGTGAATGGTTTAGCTAATGTAGAATAGATTTAAGGTTTCTGTGTATTTAATACCATTGGTTTGATATGAAGCGCACTTTTATTTGGGGATGGGATTCGATCCACGAATTATGAGATAATCCCATAACGGTTTTGGGATTGGCACCCATCTTTGAAATGCAGATGACGATTGTATTATATGTGAACCTATGTTTGGATATCTGAACCTATGTTTTGGAATGCGACTCTCTGTGCAATACTTGATGCGTTTAAAGCTGGACTAAAGATTGCTATCATAGAGATGTTTGATATTTTAAATGTGTAGTGCAGCTGAAAGTTTCGATGTCTAATTTTTATTTCTATTTGGTAATGTTTCCAGCATGGACAAGGTAAGAATGTAACAGATCTAACAGGTATAGGTGAACCTGCACTATGAATAATGGAATATGATTTAAACATAACAAAAATAACATAAACTAAGAGAATACGATTCAGCAGAAAAATATATATATCTACAAGCAAGAAATTATAAAATCCTAAGCTAGAAGGAAATATAAGTTGTATAGCAAAGGCTAGCTTGGCTAGACCTGCTAGATCATCGACTCAGTTCTGGGTAGAACCTCGAATTTGATATTATGGGTAATGATCACAATGCTGCAGTATCTAATTTTAATTCTTAAAGACTAATTGTATTATAAATGGAATTTGAAACATTAAATACTCCATACCTGGTGGATTGAATACTTGGTCCCTTCCTGTAGCAACCTAGCTTCTTGGCACTTGATTCCTTCCTGTAGTGACTTGCACACTCAACAAGGGTTAATGCAGAACCTGTTGTATCTAGCTAACCTATCAGGGTGATTTCCTTTAGCCGGATAACTTCGGGGTTACCGTGTTCCTCCCAACCATTATCCTACAACCGTTCCGGGTTCTGTATGGATCCCGCCGAGCTGGGTTCCAACATGCAATAAGAGATAGAGGCCCTAGATTCACTGTTGGTTCACTTTCTTGGAGTAGAAGTATTTCCTTTAATTACCATGAGAGAATGATAAAAAAGATAGATTGATCCCCAACTTGGGATCTTCCCTCTTTAAGTAGGGGATTGTTTTTAATTATGACTATTGGAATAATCTGTTTCTTTAAATTAATAAATAATATTTAAAAGATATTATTTAATAAGTATTTAGCCCTTTTGCACTAAGACGTTTTCAAAGGCTTAATCTATAAGTGATTTCTAATTTAAGCTCTTCATAATAATTATGGTAACAATAATTATAATAGTAGTAATTCTAACCTAGGTATTAATACACTATTATTATTATTTACAATCATGGTTGTCCACTAACTATTAATACTTTTATTAGTATTATTAAATAATGTGGCATCCAACTATGCATAACCTATATGCAATAAATGTCGTTTATAAATAAATAATCACATCATTGTTTATTACAATTCTTAATACCAATATTTAATTCTGTATGATACTTTGGTTTAACAAATTAGGGTTAACATCCACTTCTTTGGATGGTCTCTCAGTAGGCTTGGTTAGGAAACTCTAGTCTCTCTCTCTTGCATGTTGGATTCCCTCGTTTAACATGGTAGTTCCCGCAATACTTGATGATAGATAAAAGTGAATCATTTAATAAAATAAAATAAGTGTGATGAAGTAAAAGTGTTATTCAGAGTCCTTTCGAATCAACACTTTGATATTTAGTAACCTTGAGTGCTCTTCAGAGCTTTTTAACTCAACACTCTCACATGAGCGTTACGTTAGTGCAATTCCAGAGCCTCTGCTCAACACTAGTGCTAAAATGTGGTTGTAAGGCACATCTAGAATATTTAAGTTGCCTCGGATCCGGTATTCGTTTATCAAGCTTGGAGTGCTCCATGGCTTAGGCCCAACACTTAATGTACCTCAGGGCTTACTCCCACTACATAAACATTCTTCGAGGTACATCGGGGCTTATGCCCAGTACGTAGTTTACATGTGTGTTTCTGAGTCCACGCTCAACACACTCATAAGTCAAATCATGTAAAATCATAGCTCTGCACAGCATGTAACAAAAGATCATCTCAGTATATTACGGTTTGTAACCTTATCAAAACTGAATAACATCATTAAAACATTGGGGCCTTCTCGCACAGTATATAATCAAATGAGGAGGTTAGTCAAGGTCCATGCTTGATATGTCAATATACATATAAAAGAAGAAATCATATGTGCTAGGGCTCATGCCCAATACTCCAAATAAACATAGGTGATGGGGCCGTGGCCCAATATAACAATAAAATAGTTAGTCCAAAATTCGGGATATTACATCATGAGTTTTTTTAATTATTTCACTCCCAACAAACATTACATCACAAACACTACAACATTTTACCCATAGTGGGTTGTAGAGCACCTTGTTTCACTAGGTGCAATTATATTATTTTACTACTTCATATAATATAATGTTTCACTAGGTGCAATTATATTATTTTCCTACTTCATATAATATAATGTTTAATATTAGTGTCATGCATAGAGATCATTGAAGAGCCAATGCATATCATAAGGTTATACTAATCATTGATTATTTTATTATATTATGTCGTCAATATATTAAGAATATAAGCCATTGTTTAGAGGTATTTGGTTCATTGAAGAACCAATGCATGCAATAAGGTAGTAATATTGATTAATTATACTATTACATATTATTTTAGCATTTTATATAATATAATGTTTGATATTAGTGTGATGCATCTATGGTCAATATCTTAAGAATGTAATCCATTGTTTAAGGTATTTGGCTCATTGAAGATTTGCTTTATATTATTGTAAATTTTATCCTTGATCTATGTCTTGAAACTTTAGTAACAATGGATATGGAAATTATTGAGTTGTATGCCATATTTATTTTCCATATATTGAGTTATTGTATGGAGCATATTGAAAACTTATAGATCTATTAAGATATTGTATGGAGGATATCGAACTGAAAAATGAGGAAGATAAAATCACAGCTTGCATATCTATAATCAATTGCATATGTTTCATGATTTGGAAGGAGGTTGGGGACCTACAAACCTTTGGATGAGTGCAAACCTACAAATCTATTGATGAGTGCATTATCATATCCAAAATATTTAGTATTTATTTATTTTGGATAGAATGCAACCAACGGTAAAGAAACATATTGTCACCTATGTTTGTTTGTCAAAATATTTGAATGATAGAGAAAATATCGATGAAGTGGTTTATGCTTCTTTTTTCTAACTGGAAATGGGTGCAATCCACATGTACGTGGAAATAACATCAAATATTTTTTTTGAGGAATAATGAGTCCATGTGGTTACTTTACACTCACGTGACATGATTGTTATAGCCACATCTGAGTTCAAGAAACATGTGGAATTATGTGGAACTAAAAAGATATGGTGAATCTATAATAAAAGACCTATATTAAAAATGTAACAAGGCACCTATTAGAAATTTCATTGGTCTTAGATTTTCTCTAATCACCATAAGAGGAATACTTCCTCCTGTGTCTATTTATTCACATGAAGTCCTAGTGACCGATGTGTTTTATGGATATAAACATTTTAACATGCCTATTATACTCTTCTTATTACCACTTTTAGGTCTTCAATTTTTGAATTTGAACTTGAATTCAACTACTCATCTTCTCATGGATTGAAATTTATTGAGACTTAGAATATAAATCAATTGAAAAAATAAGTAGACATGGGTAAGCTATCATTAACCAAAATAGCGCACATCATTTCCCTGCAGAAGACGAAAAGTATTCATCTAATCTTAAATTTGATTCACACTACAATATCTATGCAATCTAAAAGGCTAAAATAAATTGTGGTTGGCGACACCTTTGAAAGTGGTTATTTGCACGTGTGATAGTAAGTCTTGCTTGAAAATGAAATATTGTATTGAGAACAAAGCATAGAGAATCAAGATTATTTGCGAACCATCTTCCTCATTGAAATCGTGAGCAAAAGACAATTTCAACGATTCACCTAATCTCTAGGAGAGAACACTAGTTTCTCCTCACAAAGACCATTTCAATCACATTATCCAAAATATTTAGAGAAAAAAAACATGAGACAATCTTGATTATATGAATACCGTCTCCCTTAACTAAATTATAAATGAAGGACATAGAACATAGGTTTCTCCTCATGGCATCCATTTCAATCACATGATCCAAATTTTGATATATTGCGAAGGAGTTATTGTTATTTGTATTTGTAATGGTGAATATTTATTAGTAATGTGTTTTAATCATTACCTTCTAAAAAATTCAAGGACTTATTTCTCATAAAAAGGATTGAAACATTCACTAGTTGATTGGGGGGCTTATTCAATTCATATTGTAATTGACGAAATTGAACAAACTTGCTCACTTGAATGTGGGGCGCTATATGGCCCCATGTTTTATTCCATGTTTGGGATATTGATATCTAAATGTTGTAAAGGGTATGCTTTTATGTACATTAGATCAAAACTCCTTGAACATGTACACGTTCAAGGAGCCTCTATTGTAATATCTCGATAATCATTATTTTTTTCCTTAAGACCTTGTTTTGCCCATAAATTTGAATAGGGGGGTCAACAACATTTTTTGTTCTTGGGTGCCATCATACTTCTGTTGTTTTTCTTATCTAGCCATTGTTTCATATTACAAGCATAACATCTAAGGATTAATTTAACGCTTGTAATCAAGGAAACTTAATTCAATTCAAGCACATGAATTAATGAAAACCAAGCACATGTAGTCAAACACCTATAAAGCATATTCAAGTATTCAAGTTGTTACTCATCATTAATTTAGTATTTGGTACTTGCAATAGTTCATTTTTAGTAAGTGTCAGATAAAAAATAAGTTGAATTGCATTGTAATTGTGAGGTGCATTCATAGTTGAATCCAACACCCTCGAATTTTCGATTCTAAATTGAAATTGTTAGGTATTTTTACATGAGGTTTTTTTTTGGTAAGTAAGTACCCACGGGGATTTTAACTTGTGACCTTCCATTTACAACTGATCATCTCAATTACTCATTACCAATTTCTCTACCCCCCGTGGGATCAATATTTTTAGTTTAGTTAATCACACTTTTTAAACCAAATATATTATACTAAAACCCATCTATATAAGGAGACGTGATTTACTCTTTCAAATGGATCAAATTCAATAATTAATTAATAGAGTTACTGAGTACTCTAATACTCACTATTGAATATACCACAATCACAATACACAAAGGAACTATTCAGTATATATCTCCAACATGATGAAACACAACTCAAGAATCAACAACTTCTATGGAATTTTCAACTATTGGTTATTTATAACAATACCTTATTCAAACTTGATAGCCATTAATTTCCAATTATGTATTCCAATTTGTAATGAACATAAGATCATCACAATAATGCAGCTACACATAAAGATTAAAATGAAGTTTTAGTTTTACACGAACCTAAATTTCAAAATTTCACTGATGAAAATATTTCAATTAGAATATAGTAAATCAACCTCAACAAAGTTTTAGGAAATAGATTCATAATAGCCTTTCCAATCCTATCATAAGATCATGGGAAGAAATCTATGAAAAAAAAATACAAAACAAGACTCAAGTATGATAAGGAAATTATTTTTCATACTATAAACTATTATAGGCAAATGCACTTCCACAATACATAAACCTTTGAAGGAGATTCCACTTCACTTGTTTAAATTTGACATATGAACATGCTAAGTGCCAACATTGTCATTGGTTTAGTCACATAGGGAATCAATGTTTCAATTTCCATCCTTGTATTTAATTTGGTAAGAAAAAACATCTTCAAATAAATTTTAGAAGAGGAAGAAGGCTAAAAACCACTTATACTATGAAACGAGAACTCGACACAGTTCTCGTTTTTCTCTCTCCTAATTTTAGTAGCTATTTTTACCCCCATTTCAAAAATGGTTGATGCCAGTATCACACATTTTCATTTTGAGACATTTTTTGGGACCTTTGAATTATCTTTGTCGTAAAATATTTTTAATTTCTATTTTCAAGTGTGTTTTTTGAAATGTAACAAAATAATATACATTTTTAAGCAATTTATAATGAAAAACATATACATTTTACGATTTTTTCTATAAAATAAGATATTTTTATGTACAAAATAAGGCATTTTTATTGACAAAATTGTAAATAATTCCAGAAAATAAAGACATTTAAAACCATTTTCAATGAATTTTCAGAGAATTTTTCTCTAAAAATGATCATATTTCATATTAGTTATCGAAAAGTGACCACTCACATAAAGTCGAGAAAAAATATACAAATTATTTGTAAAAAACATATTAAAAACATTATATTTAGAAATTTTATTTCTAAAGCAAAGTCTGAAAGTGAAAACATTATTAATATATCTGATCAAAAAATTGTCAAAAATTGACAAAATTAACATTTTCTTCAAAACATGAAACTATTCAACAATATCATGCATGCCAAATTCTTCATCGACATTGGAATTTTCTGGAGCTTGAATTTCCTCAGGGACATCAATGTCCTCTTCCATTGGGTCTTCTATGTCTGCAAGATCCCCAAAGTGCTCCTTTCCAAACACCCCTCCTAACGGGGGTTGGGGCTCTTTTGACATCTTTGCCACAAGTGTTTCACTAAACTCTCCTTTCTTCAAACCAACTTCTTGCAGTTCATCTGGAAGAACTTGAATAGCCTTAATTCTTTGTTTTATGTAATTGCATTGGAGTGGATCATTATCAATCGATATGCAATTTCTTCCTTTCTGTAAGGAGCATGCTATTGTTGTACCTAATCACCAAAAACAAAATTAAAGTTAAGTGAAATAGCATAAAGAAGCATACTTTATAACAATAAAATAATGAAAGATAAAACATACAATAAAACTTGATATATTATTTCATATGTAATATGAGAAAGTTTACCAGAACCCGAGAACAAATCTAAGACCCAATCTCCTTCTCTTGAAAATGTATCTATGAGATAATTAATCAATGCTTGTGGCTTTTGATAGATGTTTACAGTCACTCCTTTTAAATCCCTTTCTTCATATGTTAATTTTTTTACCACGGCATTATAACTCAATATCTGACTATGTTTTCCTCCTCTCTTTTCATTGATTAAAAGAGGTTCATAAGCATCCTCCTGTGTCCAAGTTGCAACATGTATGCTTTCAGCATCACTTAGGAATGGATCGCTACCTGAGCTACGAACATTAGGCTTTTGCCTGTAACAAAAATATAAAACAAATAATTAACTTATCAATAAATATAATTGATTTATAAATTCAAAATTTTGATAATATAGTGCAAATATATTACCAATAAAGTTGCTTCCTCTTTTTTCCTTTACCCCTGAAGGCTGTCAACAAGCCCCCTAATTGTGTGTCTGAATGGAAAACAACAAATCTCCATAGTGGTGATGTTGTGACATCTACAAATCCCGAAACCACTTTACTGAATGATTGGTAAGTATAAGGCTCACAATCATAAGTAGTGTTTCGGATATTGTATCCATGAGGGATATCTGCAATCACTAGTGCGTACTCCTTTTTAGGAACAAGATTTGCAATGTCTGCACAGTCACCTAAAATGACTCTATATTGCACAGTGTCAAGCCCATTCCAAATATAATGATCAAGTGTATCATCAAGTTCAACATTTGCAAGACATTGTCTCCTTTGTCGTTCTATTTTGGCTCTTTGGATATGGATTTTGAAGGACTCCGGTACTCCAGCTCCACCCCTCTTTGGCATCTTCAAATGAAAATGATTTCTATAAGTAATAAAATAGAAATGAATTGAATTATAAAATAAATAAAATAGGATGTATCATAGAACAACATACCTTCTTGAATGCAACAAAAAATTGTCGTAAACTTTCTATCGAGCTTGAGTCTGGATAGTTGCGTTTGACATCATCCCAACTCTTCTCACTCAACATTTTAACCATCTCCTCTTGTATTTTCATGTAGACCTTGTGACTAGACAATGAAACAATAAATGATGTTTACAATCATATATAATAATATAACAGAATACCTAGAACATAACAAAAATGTTAAACTCAAAAAAATGCTCAACTTACTTCTCAAGTTCGCTGCACATTTCCTCCATGGATAATTCACCTGACTTTACCCGTGATAGTATTGTAGCTATTAATGTTTCATCCTTCACACCTTGCATTGTTCTCCAAGGTGTAATAGTCATGTCTTCTGGCAGATTCTTGACGTCAGGACCTGCCTTACCACCGCTCCATGGAACAACTCTACTTTTTTTCACTTTTTGGTTTTTTATGCCAATATTCTCCCACAAGCTAAATATCTCATCAATCAAATCCCATGTTTTCCCAACTCTAAATGCCAACTGGAAATAGGCATCTACAGCTCTGAATGCATCACTTCCTCTGGAACTTTTTGATAGCATAATATCATCTTTAATAGGGAGACCTATTTCCATACAACATTGTTTCCGAAAACTTGCATCAACTCTATGTTTTTCCCCACCACATATTTGCACAAATTCACTGTGTATAAATCTCACCCTTTGAACAAATGTCATTGTCAACCTATATTCACTATCTGTGTTATGATCCCATGCCAACAACTTTGCTTCAACATCTGTTAAACCAGCATAAATGATGCATTTAACTGTTTCAAAAATAGGGTTATTGGGATATTCTTGCATCAACTCTCTTCTTGCCTCTGCAGAATGATTCCCTCCAAGAACATAATATTTGTAATGAAAACATCTTGTTTCATCAAATTCATCTCTAGTAGGAACAACTTCCGGGTCAACAAGGACTAGGTAGTCAACAACATGTGCATAGGGATTGTGCCTCATCAATGCTTTTAAGTTGTGAATATGCAAGTGATGTGGTTTTCTAATTCTAAAGTGATATTTCCCTTCTGTGGGTTTATAAAGTTGATTCACATTCAACTCAAATGTATGTCCATTGTTAACCAACTTATCCCTCCGTAATCGATCTCGAATGGCATTTTGTGTTGTCTTGACAATGCCATCCTCTAAATCAGCACCTGGAGTAATGATTTCCCTACTGTCACCAGAATTTTCACTCTCAGATTCAATAATAACATTGGTTTCAGCAACAACAGGTCTCTTCCTTTTTTGATTTGAAGGGGTTCCTCCTAAATCTACAATGCCTTCAACAGGAATCGAGGCACTATCAACCATATTTCTTTTATGAGATTGTTTGCTACTCTTACTAGCAGGAGTAACAAGCTCATTTGCAACAATTTCATCATGTTCAGTTCGGCGAGATGAAGATTTAAATATAACCCTTCTAGGTACCTGATTTGATTGTTGGATGCTCTTTCCTTTTTCTGCTTGTACTTCTTCAGTTTGAACATTTAACACTTGTTTTTTCCTCCTTACTTCTAGTCCCTTTTGAATAGCGACAGTAATGACATCCATAGGATTGGCCTCTGTATAATAAATTCCATTCAACTTTTTTGAAATCGAAATGGAAAAATCCTGCAAAATAAAAACATTATCGTATTAAATCTATTACATTGTGATATCCAAGATATAACAAAACCAGTTTAAAAATAATATCAATATTCAAACTTACTCTCCCGCTATCAATTTCATCCACGACCCCTTGACAAAAATCTGTGAAATTTTCTTGAGCATTATATTTTGCAATCTTCAAAACATATCGGATTTTTGCAAAGGTCTTGGCTTGTTTCACCTGTGCATAAACAATATCTGTACCCGGCACTACAAATATATCTCTCAGCAATCCCAATAGATTGTAATCTGCTTGAATATATGGATCTGCAGAACAAAATAAGAGAATGCTTTCTGGTTTTCCTTGATTTTTTTCCTTCAAATGCCAATGATACTCTGTTCTGTCTTCTTCTGTTGCATGTTTCCATTCTCTAGCATTCTTCATTCTTAATTCTTCAAAGCTAAGAACTCTCTCTTGAGTCTCAACATTCTCAGATGCCTCAACTGTTTTTTTCGATGCAATGATTGCCGCTCTTGATCCAGAAACATTTACAGATATCCGCCTTGATGCCATTGTACCTATATCCAAAATGTAGAATTTTAAAATAAATCAACAATATAATATAAATCAACAAATAAATTATAGAAAAACATTATGCTATGATAAAAAGAAAGAAATAATATAACCACATATTATAATATAATAATCATATACTTCACAATATGATTATAATAATGTTCTAATCACAATAAAATCAAGACATATATTAGAATAATGATTATATTCCTATGTTTCACACTATACCCATAGGTAATAATATAAATTATGAAACAATATAATTACATATATAATTACTTGTATGTCACGATATAATTAAATTAATACAATAATTAAAACATAAACTTATTTAATTCAATGTCGATTAATTCGCCTAACTACTCATTCAAATTTTCCAAAATGCAGTTATCCAATAAAAAAAAACCATACATGGAAGTAATATAATCACATTGCACTTGTGTAACACTCACACCATATGGATACTTTCTACTCTTAAAGAAGATTGAAAATCACTAAAAAATATAAACTATAATGAACCTTTGTTGACGTTTGCATGATTACCCTCATCCAACCTATTGCCACGAGGAAGCATATAAACTAGGATATAGAAAAAAGTAAGTAATTTGTAAACTAAGTTGAAGCATATGAACTCACTTGGACATAACTTCAACGAAGCATGCAAAGTAACCTGGGATATTTTAACTAGGATGAATCATGTGAACTAACTTGGATATTTTAACTATAAAGTGTTTGTAAGTTAGATGAAGCATTTAAATTAACCTCAACATTTCGGCATGAAGCATATAAACTCGATGAATCATGTGAACTAACTTGGATATTTTACCTCTAAAGTGTTTACAAGTTTAATTAACATACAAATTAATTTAAATATTAATTTAGATAGTTATTTTTGAAATCAAACCCATGATTTAATTTTATGATTTCATATTTACAATTTACATCACTCAACCATTTCAATTAATCTATCAAACTATAAACTAAAATATAACTTAGATAACTAATTTTAATTTAAATATAACTTTTATAAAATATATAAATTAATTTAATGTTTAAAAATAAAATATATAAATCTATTTAATATACCTTTTATATGAAAAACAATTTAAATTTCAATCAAACTTATAAATATCAAAATATTAACCTATACTTAACAAACAAATTTTTAAAGTTTTCATTAAAAGTAAAATTTCAATCAACATGAATTAATTAAATTATCATTAAAAACCAAAATTTAAAATTAACATGAATGTTTCGGGGCCTTGGGCGCCCATGGGCGGCCCTCGGGCGGCTCGTCGATGCCCAGCATCGACGGCCCGCCCGAGGGCCGCCCATGGGCACCCAAGCAGGCGTACGTCCGCCCGCTTGGGCGCCCATGGGCGGCCCTCGGGCCGGCCGTCGATGCCCGGCATCGAGGGCCTGCCCGAGGGCCGCCCATGGGCGCCCAAGCGGGCGGACGTCCGCCGCTTTGGGCGCCCATGGGCGGCCCTCGGGCGGGCCGTCGATGCCCGGCATCGATGGCCAGCCCGAGGGCCGCCCATGGGCGCCCAAGCAGGCGTACGTCTGCCCGCTTGGGCGCCCATGGGCGGCCCTCGGGCCGGCCGTCGATGCCAGCCATCGACGGCCCGCCCGAGGGCCGCCCAAAGCGGCGGACGTCCGCTCGCTTGGGCGCCCATGGGAGGCCCTCGGGGCCGGCCGTCGGCCGCCCATGGGCGCCCAAGCGGGCGGACGTCCGCCTGCTTGGGCGCCCATGGGCGGCCGACGGCCGGCCCCCTCGGCCGCCCATGGGCGCCAAAGCCGGCTGACGTCCCCCGCTTGGGCTTGGGCGCCAAAGGGTGGGTTTTTTTTTAAATAAATTTAATTAATTTTTAATATTCTTAAGGGTGTGCGGGGGGGCCGGGTTGATAAAAAAAAAAATTTAAAACATGGGTAGAGCCTAGATTAATAATACACGAATTTAAAAAAAAAAACGTTTAAAAAAAAATATAAAACTAACCTGGAAAGTGGTATTGCCTCCTCTGTTGAATGTGCTAGAAGTTCCTCTCTGCAATCTTCCCTTTCTTCCTGAAAATCTTCGTCAAATGCTCTAAAGCCTAAACAATCCTGTATTAATAAAATAGATTAGGTTTAATTTTTCCATTCTTAAGAATGTTAAAAAAAACAAAAATCTAAAAGAATAAAGCAATAAAACACATTACTAAATTAGTAAAGCCATAAAATAATCATTACTAAATTAATAAAAAAATAAAATAATTACTAACCTTGCAAGTGTTACTAAATTGCTCCCAAATAAATGATGAATAGTAGGAAATCTAACATGTTTATTTAGCGTAGAGTTAGTTTAACATTATTATTTTTACCAATGTGGGATAAATAGATGATGAATAGTAGGAAATTTAAAATGTTTATTTAGCATAGAGTAAATTTAACATTACTTTTTTACCAATGTGGGATAAAAAAGGAAAGTAATTACAGCATTATTATTAAATTTATATAAGATAGATTAAAATTAAATAATTACTAATAGTATGAATGTTGGGTAACAAAAAAAGAAAATAATCATTGTTTTGTTAGAAATTGTGAATAAAAAATACTGTGAGAAATTTTATTAGTCTTAAATGTCTGGATATAAATATGTAATTGGTTATTATATTATTTCAATTCTTTTAATATAATATGAATGTGCGCTTTAATTTTGCAGGGAAATTTTGGAGGGAAAATTTTGAACGAAATTTTTGGAGGGAAAATTTTGAACGAAATTTTTGGAGGGAATATTTTGGAGGGATATTTTCGTTCTCATAGCTATAAGATTGACGGTCGACAGTTGCACCATTCTACTTTTTGGTGAGGACTGTGGTAAAATTTCTTTGCAGTTGTGCGATATAGAGTTTTCTATAATTCTATCTTTTAGTGAGAAGTCATGGACTCATCTGAAGAAAATTCCAATGTTAATGCAGAAATGTACAGTTCATCTAGCGAAGATATTGGCAGTGCAAGCAATGTAATCAAGCATGTTATTCGAGAACTTCCTAGTTATGAAGATTTTGAAGACATTAGTAATGAAGAGAAAGAATGTGATGATGATGAAGAGTTTCCTCCAAGTGGGGATCTTAAAGACAACAAACAATATGATGACAATTTTCCTCCCAGCGAGGATTTTCAAGGCACCAATGATGATCTACCTGAAAGCGAGGATTTTCAAGGCACCAACGATGATTTTCCTTCAAGCAAAGATTTTCCTCCCAGCGAGGATTTTTGTGGGATTGATGATGATATTCGTCCCAGTGAGGATTTTAATGATACGGATGATGATTCTGGTGAGGAAGAAGACATCAATAATAGTGAAAATGATTTTCCTCAAAGCGAGGATTTCAATGGAAGAAATGATGACTTTCCTCCAAGCGAGGATTTGAATGTCACAGATGACGAGTTTCCTCCAAGCGAGGATTTCAATGGAACGGATGACGAGTTTCCTCCAAGCGAGGATTTGAATGTCACAGATGACGAGTTTCCTCCAAGCGAGGATTTCAATGGAACGGATGATGAGTTTCCTCCAAGCGAGGATTTCAATGGAACGGATGACGAGTTTCCTCCAAGCGAGGATTTCAATGGCACCGATGATGAGTTACCTCCAAGCGAGGATTTCAATGGCACCGATGGTGAGTTACCTCCAAGCGAGGATTTCAATGGCAACGATGGTGACTTACCTCCAAGCGAGGATTTCAATGGCAACGATGGTGACTATCATCCAAGCGAGGATTTTAATGGCATTAATGATGATTTTCCTTCGAGTGAAGATTTCAATGGAACCGATGATGATTTCTCTCCGAGCGAGGATTTCAATGGCACCGATGATCATTCTGTTGATGATGAAGCCACCAATGATGAAGACAGTGATTCTCCTTTCAGTGAAGAATTTAGTGGCACAAATAATGTTGATGGTCACATTGATCTGGCAGCAAGTGATCATGACAATAATTTTCATAATGAATTTGGGGATGAAATTTTCAATGAGGGGGGTCATATGCATCACAATGAAAACAATCATCCTGCTGAGGATGTTGTTGCAGACACAATGGTCCAGGAGATCCAGCGACAGAATCCAATGCAGAGCAGGATTAAGTGTAGGACTAGACCTTTTTATGTCAATCCAAAGCATTCCAGTTATACAAGGTCTAGGAAAGAATTGCTCACAAGTCCAAGTTCCATTACTCATTTGATTTCAAGTGAGTGTTGCCACAAAAGTTGTTTGAAAAGTTTAGGCTACAATTATGTCTTGGAGAGAAGGAAGATGTATCTTTCAATGAACAAAAGCATGCAAAATTCATATTTAGTGGGGTGCATGATTTCTACCAGGACAGGCTATGATTATCGCATTGGAAGAATTATGCTTTGTAGAAAGGCATTCAAACGGATTCACTCAATTGGTAATCTTCGATTGTCAAGAATCCAAACAAGACTAGAAAAGGATCCTACATTTTACACTGACGATTATCAGGGACGAATCACTGGGCCATCAACACACATTGCGATATCATGGATGCATGATTTCTTTTCCAAGCATGGAGAGAGTATGCCAAATAGAGAAACAATACACATTCCAGATAATTTCACAAGGCAGGAAATCTACAACTTATACAAGGATTATGTTCAAGGTGGTCAAGGAAATGACAACTTCATCAGATATGCATATTTCACAAGAGTATGGAAAAAGAAGTTCAACAATGTCCGCATTCCAAAGAGGTCAAGGATGGGGGTCTGCAGTACATGTGCTTCTCTTAAAGAAAGAAGGGATAGATCAGAGGGGATAGAAAGAGGTATGTTTACAAAACAAAAAAAACAAATAGATAAATGTCAATTATTGAATCTAGTTAACAATATTGTTTTGTTATGTTGTTTGTAGATTCCATAATCAATGCACTGCAAGAACATCGCAATCAACAATCAAATGAACGGCAAAAATTGTATAAACATCGCAAGAAGTGTTACGATGCTCCACATAAGTATATGGGTTTGATAATTGATGGCATGGATCAGAAAAAAACACTCTTGCCACATTTTGTCCGTGTGCCAAAGAATTTAAAGGAGGAGAATTTTATTCAGTTTCACTTGGTTGGGTGTATGGTTTTTAATGGTGAAATGATTCCAAAGGTTTACTTTACAGCTCCAAATATTCACAATGATGCAAATTTGACCATCAGCATAATTCACCATGTCATTACTCATTGGCCTGGTGATCTTCCAGAAGTTCTATATCTACAATTGGACAACACAAGCCGGGAAAACAAAAACCAGGTTGTGTTTGGTTATCTAAGCATGCTTGTGGAATTGGGAATTTTTAAGAAGGTAAAAGTTGGGTTCCTTCTTGTTGGGCATACACATGATCATATTGATCAAATGTTCAGCCATTTTGCAAGGACATTGAGGAGGAAGAAAGTCGGGAGCCTGCCATCGTTGATTGAAATTATAGGGAAAGCATACCATCCAGAGCCTACTGTACAGAAATTAGAAGAAACTGTTGACATGCGAAGATTTCTGTTTGGATCGCATGGTGAGGAAAGGTGCATTGAAAAACTTAATGACATTAGCTTTCAGCATCAATTTCGTATAAAAAAGATTGATGGAAAAACACTATTGTGGGGCAAGAAGTACTCAACTAGCACAGAATGGGGGCCTTCATCAGGTTTGACATTTTTGAAATTCATCCCAAGTCGTCAAATGTATGCTTCAAATTTATTGCTATTGCAATCATCTACAGAGATTCATAATGCAAGGCGACATAGTAGAGATGTTGATTCTTCTCAATGCTTGGAAGAAATCAAAAATTCTATTGAAGATACATATGAGTACTTTGATGTTGCTGATTCCGTTTGGTGGGAGTCTTTTTTCATGGAGCAGAGTGACATAATTTCAAACTCTACAAATGGAGATATATTTTTGAAGACTCCATTTGCTTGGCCACAAAGTTTATCAAATGAAAACGAGGTAACAAATGTTGAACCTCGAGCTGTTGAGTTTTCTCAAGTAGAGGAAAGAGAACTGTATATTGGCTCTAGAAGATCATCCGCAAAGCGTCGAGAGATGGAAGACCTTTATAGGGGCTCGGTACAAGATATCAAGGAGGGTTGCATGATTGCAGTTTTGGCTACAGATGATCCACGTCAATATCCATTCTGGATTGCAAAAGCTATGAAGGTCAATAAAGAAAATGAAGAAGTAGTATCAGTAGAAGTACATTGGTATGCAACAGATACACACCCATTTGATGGTGTGTACAAGGCAGAGATGGTGGTTGAGAAAAAGGTAAGCAGAAAGAGAAACAGAAAGGGTCAAAAAATAAATCGCCGCCGCATTGACATCTTGAAATTAGAGGAAGTTGATATACTTGTTTATGATTTCAAGTTGACAAAGAAAGACACTCTCCGCTCCAAGACTATAGAGATTATCAAGAGGTTGCTGCCACAGCCAGAAGTTGCAAGATGGGAGTCTGTTAAACCAAGCCGTAGATCCCGAAGGAATATGACATCTGAAATGATGGGCATAGATGTAGACTCAGATGGTGCGCCCATTGATAATAGAGAAGAGTATGGGTCATCTACATCTTCATCAAGTCCTTCATCTGCAGAAAATGTAGATTCTGATGGGGTGTCAGAATCCATGGATGAATTTGAAGAAGCAGTGTAGATGCTTTTTATTAGTATGATTTTTGTAATTGAAACTCTATAGGAGTTTTTGATGATGGGTTGTCATAATCCATTGATGAATTTGAAGAGGCAGTTAGATGCTTTTTACTAGTATGATTTTTGTAATTGAAACTCTAGAGGAGTTTTTGAATATTTATATGAACCATTTGTTCTTGTATGGTCTAATATATTATCTTATTATGAATCGCATCATAATTTCTTTGTTTCTATATGGTTATAATGGTGAAATTATTAGAGAAATTTGTTTTTTCTTTAATATGCAATTTTCCAGAAAGTTGTAATTTATTTCTTCAAGAATTTTTCTTTTTTTCCAATTTAAGGTTGATTTTAAAGTTTTGTTAAACAACAATATGGGATGTTTAGTCCATGGCTCTATTTTTTACCCTAAAAAAAAAAAGGTGTATACTGGTATCAACACTTTTCTATTTGGGGGGTGTTTTTGGTGTTTTTTTTGCAAAAATCATCGTTTTTATGGCTAGAGTTCTCGTTCATAGTATATAGTTCTCGTTTCATAGTATAAGTGGTTTAAAAGGATAATATTACATTATGGCTAGATAAGTTCCTTGCGATGGAAACAATAAGTCAATAGGTTACATAAGTCTTATCAATGAGTTCAAACATACGTAAATACCTATTTGCATGAAGAAGCTACAAAATCAAATGGATTTAAATCAATTGTGGAATATGATACTTTTGGGAATAAATGGGGCCCATTCTATATGAAATTGAAATTTGAGTCCAAATGGTAATCCTTTGTACCATAAGGGGAGAAGTATACAAATGAAATGAGAAAGGTACTCTCTTTTACCTCAAATGGGGGACTACACCGAGGAATACAAAATGGAACTATGTTTCACCTCAATGGCGAGAGTACATTTATTAAGTGAAAATATTAGTGGCCAACAAAACCCACCGCATACATTGATGAAATTGGTTAGTAGTCAACTAAAACCACTAGATACATGGTATAAAATACAGTGGTGAAAGATTTTTCCAAAGGAGAATCCAAAGCTTAATATTATATCCCTTTGACATACTTATCACCTTGCAACTAACATGAAATTTGACTAATTTTGAAACTTTTCAACTTAATCATGTTCAATCTATTCTTTGGAATGATTCATAATCATGTAATAATTCAATTACACTCTTAAGTAAGACAACTCTATCCCATGAGTAACCACCTACAACATTAGTGTTTGTTTTTAACCCTCTCAAATGATCACATCCAAGCCTTAGAAGTATAATCATTTCCCTTTAATTTAAAATCAATATATTCCATACTATGAACAGTATAATTGTATTAATGATATTAATATGTGGTTCCTCTGTTTGTGACATAATAAGGTAGACATTTGGAAATTAATTTGCATACTTGATGAAAAACATAAAAGGTGAAGAGATTCATTTTGAACCCTGGATTATCTTCTATAACCATTTATGAAGAGTAACAAATCATTCTCAATTAATAAGCATGCAATGTGACATCTACGTATAGTTTGATTCCCTTAAGTTGACCTTCCTCTTTAACATTTTATAAAATTATATTTAAATTTTCATTCACCCATTGGCCTAATGAAACAATTATGGGAAGAGATGGCATCATTGTGTATGCCCCGTTGTGGGTTTAATAAAATTAGAAGAAATTCCATTTATCAATATTAAAAAAAAATAGTGGTGTAGTACTCGTTCTAGTTTCCATGACGTTTAAGTCAATATGAGTAATCAACAATAATATGGAATAATCAAATGTAGTAGGGAAATATATATTTGGGATATTGGTTGGAATATTCATGAATTTAATCGTCCTAATATAGTTTTCATTCTCTTTGATTCCTCCAAATAATGCATAAAATATTTCCCTAGAAAGTCACACAATATTTTGAAGAACTCCATAGGTCACTTGTCTAGTCTTAAGGCTATCTCTAGCCTTAATTTGTATTCATCACTATTATGATATTTAGACACTTAGAAGTTAGTGGAGATAAAATTGTTATAATGTGCTTTTAGGTAAAGTGCATTTCTTTACTATGCATTTGTACTTATGTAATCTAACGGTCACAATATGTTAAAAACATTGAAGGATGTGACGGTTCATATTCAACATGATCTTAATGGATATTGATCTATGGATTAACACCAAATTGTTTTATGATCTCTATTTAATATAATGGAGGGTCATTTTCTTAATGATTGATTGTGAGAAACTCATATGTAAATAATTTTCCTTTTGCATTAATATACAGACTCAAGTAACTATTTGGTTGGGGTCATGGATTATTTCCTTCTCAAAGTGTTTTAACAACATATAACTTTGGCGTCTTGATATGCAATATGTTTTTGTGAGAATTTTCTTAAGGTGTTCAAATCATGTGGAAATACCTTATTTTAGTCAACATAGTATTAGAGCACTTATGAAGATACCCTCCCATTGTTGATTGAGATCTAGAACTAATGTAACTACATCTATGCATTTTTGTGTGGATACATTGGTGTTCCATTTCATTCGGAGAAATTATTTCAATTAGAAACACTTTTAATTTCACTCAAAAAGGTTTCCATTTTCCCAAGATATGACCATTTTACAAAATCCAAAGATATACTATTTGCATTTATGGATTTGTTTTTTAATATTTTCTTATATTATTCGTAATTTAGCCTATTTTTATGTTAGATTCCTAGTTTGTTACCTTTCCATTATGTGTATGTTCTTTTTCATGTGTTCGGTGTGAACTTGGAAAATTAGAAATAGAGTAGAAAGGGATTTTTTAAACTATTTATGCTCTTTTTTGTATGCCTTGTGTGAACTTGGCAAACAAAAAATGGTGAGAAAACTTGTATTTACCACGTAAGCTAACTACCGTCTAACCCAAAATTTGAGAATTTCTTCTATTTTTCCTAGGTGGTTGTGTAAAATCATATGGCAAACCAAAAGAAAGGGTTTTTGGGTAGGCATGCTCTCCAACAATAATAACCCCATTCTACTTTATATTATTACAAAACCTTTTACTTATCTCACTTGGTTTAAAATAAATAGTATGTCTTGGGTTCAAGTTCTTTCTATCACTTTTTTAAAAATTTCATGCAACTTTAATTTATAAAATAACTTCATTGTAAAAGCATTTCCCAATGTTTTATAAAAGTGGGCTACTTAATTTAAGAAAATGCAACTTATTTGTAAAAGTGAGCTTATTATCAAAGCTAGTAAGTGGGGGATTATTTATTGCATTGAGAACACATCACAACATGGTTGAACCTTTACCTACCAGTGGCTCCTTTGTTCCCTTTTTTCCTTCTTTTCAGAAGGGATAAATTTAGCATATGAAGTCTGTTTTCAATGTCAGTTTCTTAATTGGCTAGACATTTTTAGATATTTGCATCCAAACCATTAGTTTTTTTTCTTTTGAATCCATATTACATGCATATTATAATATGGATAGTCTAAGTTTCATTTTTCATACCAATACTAACTACTTCTCATGGAGAATCCACATGGAGGATTCCCTACGAATTATGACACTTTACAAAATTACGTTGGGAAAAGAAAAAAAACCCAATAATATAGATAAGAAATTAAAATGTGATAATAATGATGAAAAATCATGTTGATTAATTAGGATTTCCATCTCTAATGACTTATGATTCCACCCTCAAGAAATTGATGCACTAGCTGTAGCTTGGGAAAAGTTGGAAACCATATTTGGAAAACACAATGAGATTTGAGGTCCTCATCTTGAAAATTAGTTGGTTGAATTAAATTCGAGTGATTCTCTTCCATTCAATACTATTTATCTCAATTCAAAACATTTATACTCTCAGTTGAAGAATGAAAGATATCTATGCCAAAAAAGGAATTTATTTATGTTATTATTTCTAAGATTGGTCCTACATATTACATTTTTGTATATACTTTTTAATCCATTAAGGAATCTCTAGGGGATGCATATAAACAACCCACTCTTAAATATTTTTTGAATCTTTGATTAGAGAGAAAAATAATATCTTGCACCTTGGAGTGATCAACAATGTAGAGACATCTAATAAAGCCTTAGTGACGCAATAGAAGGATAAATACAAGCATCCAGAGAAGCAACACATATGCAACAATAAGGAAAATGAGGGTTCCAAACAACATATTATACAACTTCACGTGAACACTTGAGAGTTCTCATTTTTTTATAGGTTGCATTTAGTGGCTATTTTTACCCTTTATTCAAAAAATGGTGCAATGGGTAGCACCATTTTTTTTCGGGGCTAAAATTACAACTTTTTGGTGACCGTGACTGGTGTCGATGCAATTAAATCCTAAATAAACCACTAAATTAAGAAGTGGTGCTACCAGTAAATCCTAAATAGATCCTAAATTTTTCCTTTTAAGTTATAAATAACTTTAAGAGAGAGAGAGGGATTTTTTTTTAAATATCTAAAAAGTAAATAAATTTCATTAAAAAAGTAAAACAAAAAATAAGAAATAGACATTTTAAAAAATTAATATGTCTGATTTCTTTTAATATATTTTGAATTAAAAAAATAATAAATATTCAAAGAATTAATTTATTTTACAAAGAAAAAATATTAATTTATTTTTTTTTAAAACCAAAAAGTTTAAAAAATATACAATTTTTTGGGGTTAATAAACAAAAAATAGAATAAAACAAAACAAAGTAAAGAAAAAATTGGAAAAAAAATCTTAAAAATTAATTATTATTATTTTTTTAAATTTAAAGACAAAATTTAAAAAAACTCATCAATTTAAAATTTTAAAAGATAAAAAACATTTAAAAATAAAATATTAAAACACCAAAGAAAAAATTAAAATTAAAAAAAAAATATAAAGAAAAATTAAAGAATATATATATATATATATATATATATATATAATAAAAATCTAAAATTACAAATATAGATTTAAATCTAAAAAAGTAAAATAAAAGCTAATCTAGCCTCCCCTTATTTCCTCTCTCCCTATGACCCCAATCATTCCCTCACTCCCCATCCCCCACATTCCCCTCCATTACCCTATCCCCGCTAGCACATCCTTCCTCCTGCACCCCCTATCCCCCCTATATCCTCCCCCCACCCACTCCCTCCACTTCTCATCCCTTGTGTGCACCCCTTCTTCCCTCTCGTGCCCCAAAAGGTATGGAGTCTCAATTATTGAATTGAGACTCAATTCTAGAATTGAGTCTCTTTGCATATGGCGGCGTGTGAGTGTTGAGTAGGTGGAGGGGAGGTCATAGGATTTAAATGAGCATATATAAAATTACTTGCAAGATAAATAAAATAGATAAATAAACCCTTAAAGATAGACACACGGTGTTTATGTGGAAAACCCAAAACCGAGAAAAAACACCATAATAGATCTATTATCTTCCTTGACCAAAACTGATCAATTTAGGACAAGTGAGCTAGCAACCACTCACCTCTAGGCCACATTATAATGGATTATTCCAAGCCCTTTATAGCATTCATTACATGCAATACCTTGGTCCAATACCATGGGCCACCAAATACCATTGGTGACCAAATAGAATGTGCCCAAAAACATGTGCTATACCTAAACCACCTTTGACTCATTCCTGAGTCAAGGTTAACCCTAACAACCCTGCTTTAAGATTGACTTGGGGATCTCAGATACACCCCCATATCGCCTAGGTCTATCTCCCGACTTTACCAGTGGGTTATCAGGGGTATGCATGCCATTCCAGGTCTTACAACCATATGCCCTTTTAAATGTAAACTACTCCATTAATTTTTTTCATGTGTCTTCATGGTGACTACACCATCACCATCCATTCTTCATTCTCTCACTTTTCCATGCTCATCATCTTCCATTCATCATTTTGTACCTTCATCCAACCTTGTTATTCATGTCCATATAAAGTAAAATCCATATACCGGATTACATGGGTCCTCAACCGCTATAACTGCCAGTTCTATCATTAGAGGAAATTTCAATTTAAAATGGGCCTTCCAAAAATAATACAAATTCCATGTCATCATGCATTAGCCAATCAAAATGCTATAAAATTCAAAAAGGGAGCACCTAAAAAAATTGGAGGGAAAAAATAAAAACTACTTTTTTGGATCGTATTTTCAACTTATCTCCTTGTAGGTTTACTCAAATTTCAAGCGGGAGGACTCGTTGGATGCATATTTGAATTATGCATCCAACGAGTACCCATGTTGCATATTTTTAACAACACCCACACCATGAAAAATCAAAAATACATTAAAAAACGTGTTTTCTCTCACTAGAAACACGGCTTCTCATGTATTTTCAATTTTTCATGGTGTGGATGTTGTAAAAGTATGGAACATGGGTACTCGTTGGATGCATAATTTAACTATGCATCCAACAAGTCCTCCCACTTGAAATTTGAGTAAACCTACAAGGATATAAGTTGAAAATATGATCCAAAAAAGTAGTTTTTTACTCTCTCTCTCTCTACTATTATTTTATTATTTTATTATTTTCCTTAGGAGGCCCATTTTTTACCCAAATTTACTCTAATGAGGAATTCTCTTTGCATACATGGTTCATCAATCTTGGTCCCAAAACCGAGATTAAACCATCTCACATTCTAACCAGGAACAACAAACTATTGTGGTGTCAGGTACCACCGATCATGCACCCCACAACATATTAATTAAAACTACAGTACAAAATAAATCCATCCTGAAGGATCACCAACCACATGCTCTCATACCAGTTCATAGGATTTAAATGAGCATACATAAAATTACTTGCAAGAGAAATAAAATAGAACAATCAACCATTAAATATAGATGCACAATATTTACGTGGAAAACTCCAAACCGGGAAAAACCACCAAAATAGATCAATTATGATGCAGGAGCATGGGGGCCTAGGCAGAGTTGTTGAAGTTGATCAACATGAGGAAGATCGACCAGAGGGAGTGCCGATGGCCACTGGTGCAAAAAAAGTCAGGTATGTGACCGATCGGTTTACTGAAAGTTGAGAGTCAACATGTTGTGGTCGACAAACGATAGGCTTAGCACGGACGTCGATTGTCGACATGTGTCGAACCACGACTCTGACAGGTTTTGGGAATGAGACAAGCGAGGAGGAAGGGGTGGAATTATGAATTCTGAAGAGTGTGAAGGAAGTCGGTGGGTGAGTCAAAGCTGACAAACAGTATGGCCGACATGACGGATTACTGTAGCCTGTCAGAAGGATGCATAGAAGTTAAGGAGAGTACTTGGAAAAAGTTTGGGGTCTCTAAGGAAGTTAATGGCAGTTATTGAAGGTAGTTGGGATCATGACAGATGTCAACACAGGTAGATATTGTGCAACACGGTTTGGGCACTAATAGTTGCAGCTCTGCAGGATATGAGGAGATTGACAGAAAGAGGATGCGTGTCTTGGGGGTCGGAGTGACCTCAGGAACAATAGCAGCAGAGTAGAATGCCGAGGGGTGGAGATCAGTTGGAGGATTCCATAGAGCAAAGTTTAGGGATAAGATAGGTAGATTGGAGAGAACAGTCACACGTCTTCTGAACCAAAGAAGATCAAGCCATAGATCAAAGTTTCAAAGTGAACTAGGAGAGGTTTGGGTCGACACACTAAGATAGCACAGAGTTACTTCTACATTGTAATGGCTGAGGCCCACAGTTAGTTAGTTATTTCATTTCTTTGCAGTTTGCATTGTAACCGATTCAGAGAAGTAATATAAGCCAACTTCTAGCATGTTGTTTGCATCTTGTCTATGTGAACGTGTGTGTGGTGTGTATTGTTAAACAAGACCCTTACTTGTCTAAGGCTCCTTGTGTCATATTATCTCCCTTGACCTAAACTACTCAAGCCAGGCCAAGTGAGCTAGCCACCACTCACCTCCAAGCCACATTACAATGGAGTATTCCAAGCCCTTTATAGGATTCATTACATGGAATATATTGATCCAATACAATGGCCCCACCAAAAACCATTGGTTACCAAATACCATGTGCCCAAAAACATGTGCTAGACCTAAACCACCTTTGACACATTCTCGAGTCAAGCTTAACCCTAACAAGAGGGGCATAGGGGGGCGTGCAAAGGGGATGTGTGAGGTAAGGAGAGGGGCATGGGATGGGTGGGGGAGGGAGGGAGACTGTGGGGGGGAGAGGAGGGAGGGTGTATAGTGGGGCGAGAGAAGGGATGAGCTAGGGGGGGTGGGGTAATGGAAAGGGTTGTGGGGGATGGGGAGTGAGGGATGGAGTAGGGCCGTGGGGAGGGTTAGAATAGGGGCACGTAGTTTAGGTTTTAGTTTTTTTTTAAAATTGAATTTAAATTTTGTTATTTGTTTCTTGTTTTTGTTTTTTAATATTTAATTTTTTTGTATTGGTTATGTTTTTTTAAATTTACTAATTATTATTATTATTTAATTGTTGTTTTTAAAAAAAAATCTTTAATGTTTTATAAATTTTAATTTGATTTTAAAAGAATTTGTCTTTTTTTCATTCATTTTTTAAAATTATTTAATTTTCATTTTTTCATTATGTTATATGTGTGTGTGTTTCTTCCTTTTTCTTAAAATTAGTATTGGTTTTTTTTTTTAAAAAAATCTCTTTTAGTTTTTTTAATATTTATGTTTTTTTTAAATTTAAAATATATTAAAAATAATTGGACATATTAATTTTTTAAAATTAATTTTTCTTCTTTTTGTTTAAGTTTTTTTATCAAGTTCAATTTTTTTTGTTTTTTTTTAAATTTAAAAAATTTAAATTGTCCTAGATCTCTTTTTTTTAGGTTATTTAAATTAAAAAAAAAAAACACCATGCATGGTGTCAAAATGAATGCAATTGCAACCAAATGGAAGAAAGCGGTGAAACCATTATCTCTGGTTTTCAATTTAGGGCTTGATTTTAAGTTTCGATTGCATCAACGCTGGCCAAGATTTCCAAAAGGTCCTAATTTTAGCCTAAAAATGGGGGCTATTGGCTGCACTACTTTTTTATTTGGGGGTTGATTAAGGGTTTTTATTGCATCGAGAGTGGTTAGGGTTTCCAAAAAGTTGTAATTTCAGCCCCCAAAAAATGTGCTACCAGTAGCGCTAAGTTTCAATCCAGGGGTTGTTTTTTATGTTTTTTTATGAAAATTATAAGTTTTTATGGAAAAATTTCTCATTTTGAGTATACAGTTCTTGTCAAGTTGTATAATGTGTTAGAACCTCTCAAAAATCCTCTACACCCAATGTTGATAAATACATTAAATTGAAAGAAAGCAAGATTGAATGACATTGTAAATTTTTTGGTGAGTGTTTAAATAAGGTGGAAGCCTTGGAGGAAACAATGAAGAAGCATAAAATCAATGGGGATTATTCTTCCAACTCATCTTCTCATGGACATGCACTTTCTCGTTCTTGTTTTACCTTTAATGTATATTTTTTTTCTTCTTCTTCTTCTTCTAATGAATGACCCACTATGACCCCAGCCAAAGAGTTACTTGAGTCAAGATATTAATGCAAAAGGAAAATTATTAACATATGATTTTATCACAATCAATCATCAAGAAAATGACCTGCATGATCTTTAAATAGATATCATAGAACAATTATGTTTCAACCATAGATCAATAGCCATTAAGATCGAGCTAAAGACGAACTGCTAGATCAATCTATGTCTAGAACATATTGTGATAAAGTTGATCTTAACTAATTTCTAAGTGACCAAATATCCTAATAAAAGTGAATAAAAATTAAAATTGTTATTGGTTTAAGAGATAGCCTTAAGACTAGACAAGTGACCTATGGAGTTATTCAAAATATTTTGTGGCGTTCTAGGGAAATATATTATGTATGATTTGGAGGAATGAAGGAGAATGTGAACTATTTTACGACCATTAAATTCAATATTCCAATTCACGTTCCAAAGTAATATGGCCCTACTAGATTCGATTATTCCATATTATTGGTTACTTGTATTGTCTTAAAGATCATGATGGGAAACTAGATTAAAGATTTATATACCACTATCTCTTTTGTAATATTGCTAAAAAGAATGTCTTCGAATTTTATTAAACCCACAAGGGGGCTTAAAAAATTATTATTTCTCTTTCCATAATAGTTTCACTAGGTTAATGGGTGAATGAACATTTAAGTCGAATTCTATGAAACATTAAAAAGGAAGGTCAAATTAAAGGAATCAAACTATTTATAGATCTCACATTACATGATTATTATTTGTGAATGATTTGTTACACTTCATAAATAGTTATATAAGATAAGTTTGGGTTCAAAACCAATCTCTTCATGACCTTTTATGTTTTGCGTTAAGTATGAAATTAATTTCCAATTGTCTACCTTAATCTGTCACAAATTGAGGAACCACATATTCATATCATTAAGACAATTATACTTTGCATAGTATCTAATATATTGATTCTAAATTAAAGGGAAATGGTTATACTTAATTTGTCACAAACAGAGCAACCACATATTCACATCATTCAGACAATTTTTCCCTTCATAGTATGTAATATATTGATTCTAAATTAAAGAGAAATGATTATACTTCTAAGGTTTGGACATGATAATTTCAGAGGGTTTAAAAAAAATTCTAATGCAATAGGTGGTTATTGTTATTTTTTATTTTGAGAAAATATGATTATCTTTGAACTATAAAACTTTAAGTGCAGAAATACTGAATACTTGAATCAATGAGCCATTTAGTCACATGAAACATTCAACCATAACACAAGATGTACCCTAGGGAAAACACTCAAAACAATGACGATGAAAAACCCGAACAAATCTTCAGAGTATAATTATGACAGATAGCAATTAATGTCTTTTACAAAATAGCAAATTGCTTTTGGCACCCCAAGTGCTAGATAAGAGAGAATACTAAGCAATAGAGAATAGAGATAAAGTCTATCAACTTGCCGTGTTCCCAACACATTAATAACAAGCAATAATCATTGTCATGCAAGTTGTGGTGAATGGTTGCATGGGTAATGGTGCATCACATGCAAAAACTATGAATTTCCTTCATAAAGAATTATCCTGCACAAAGAGAAGTGCCCTTCCTTCAAGGGAGATGAGAATTCGCTTCACATTGAATTCAACAATCCTCTCCCTATCCCCTTGCTCCATTTTGCTTCTCCCTCTCCCTCTCCCTCACCTTCCCCTTTCTAGTACCCCTCTCCCTCCCCCACCTCCTCCCCCTCCCCCTTCCCTTGCATATGTCCCTCTACCTCCCCCTCCTGCCCGATAACCATCTCCACATCTCTCTCCCCCTTCCAAAATCTCCCTCACCCTCCGCCTCCTGATCCCCTTCCCCCTCGAACCCCCCACTCCCTTCCTTCCACATATCCCTCACTCTCCCACTCCGTGTCCCTCTCCCCCTACTCCTCCCCCTCTGCCACCTCCTCCCATTGCCACTTTGCCTCTCCCTCCTTCCCCCTCTCTCTATCCCCCTCACACTACCCTCCACTCCCTCTCCCTCTCTTCCTCACCCACCTCCCCCTTCCCCTCTCCCTCTCCCCCCCCCCTCCCTCTCCCTCTCACTCCATCCCGGTCTCCCTCCCCATCTCTCTCACTCTCCCTCCCCCTCCACCTCCACCCATACCCTCCCTTCCCTTCCTTCCGCTTCTCTCTCTACCTTCCCCTCCTCTTCCTCATAACCCTCTCCCTCCCCAACTTCCTCCCCCTACCCCTCTCCCTACCCCATCTCCTCCCCCTACCCCTTTCCCTCCCCCTCCTCCCCCCTCCACTTCTCCCCCTCTTCCTTCCCTCATCTCCCTTTCCCTATCTCCCTCCACCTCTCACTCACCCTCCCCTTCTCCCTCCATCTCCCCCTCTCTCATTCGCTCTCCCCCTCCCCCTCCCCCTTTGCATCCTTACCCCCTCTCACTCCCCCTTCCCCTGCCTCTCTCATTCCCTCTCCCCCCCCTCCCACCCCCCGTATCACTCCTCCTCTCCCCTCCTTCCACACCTCCCTCTCACTTTCCCTCCCACTCCTCCTCTCCCTCTCCTTCCCCCTCCCCCTCTCCCTCTCTCCATCATTGCCCTCCCCCTTTCCTCCTCCCCCCCTCCTCCTCCCCATCTCCCACCCCTTCCCTCTAACCCTTCCACCCTCCCTCTCACCCTCCACCTCCACCTCCCCTTCCACCTCCCCCCTTCCTCCTCCCCCTAAGACCCCTCCCCTCCGCCTCCCTCTCCACCCTCCTCCTCCCTCCTCCCCCTAAGCCCCCCCGTCTCCACCTTCCTCTTGACCCTCCCCATATACGCCCCTCTCTACCTCCCTCTCCCTCTTCCCACTCATCCTTTCCCTCTCTCCCTCTCCCTTTCCCTCCACCCACTCGTCCTTTCCTTCTCTCCCTCTCCCTCTCCCTCCTCCCATTTGTCCTTTCCCTCTCTCCGTCTCCCTCTCCCTCCTCCCACTCATCCTTTCCCTCTCTCTCTCTTCCTCCCCCTCCCTGTCCCTCTACCTCTCCACTTTACATCGCCCACCTCCTCCCCCTCTCCGTATTCCTCTTCCCCCTCCCCCTCCTCTGTCCACTCTCCCTCTCCCTATTCCTCTTCCCCCTCCCCATTCTCCATCCACTTTCCATTTCCCTCCCTCCCCCCTACAACCTCTCTCCATCCTCCTCCTCCTCCTCCTCCTCCTCTCCCTCTGTGCCTCCCTCTAACCCCCCCACTCTCTCTCTATCTCTCATATGCACAAGAACCACGCCCCACCCTTTACTATCTTTATTATCTTAAACATACTTGCTTTACATGAATTTACCCCACCCCATGGGCCTACAGATTATCGTGTTTATCTAAGCTTATCCTAACTTAACTTTAATCCCCTCTCATATTCTACCCTAAACCTACTCTACATTATTGTAAGGTAAGTTACCTTTTCTTATTCATGAACATGACCTAGCCTAGCCTAGCCTATCCTAGCCAAACCTTTCATACCCTAGCTTAGATTAGCCAACTAACCCAAGCCTAAGTGAATCCTTAACCTAAGACTAATTTGGAAAGGACACAATGAAACCATTGATAAATGAATGACATAACTTAAAATACAAAAAAATATTAAAAAATGAAAGGAATCAAACATTATTCATACAAATTTAAGATATTAGAAAAATAGTAAAAAACCAACATATAAAAACACACAGAATGATTATATTCATGGTTTCTATTTCTAAATCTAACATGTAATATTAAATTAAAAAGTTTTCAAATCATCTAATGCCTAAGGTTTTTAAATATAGAAGTTGAGTAAACCTATTAGGATTATATTTAATCTTTCTTTAGCAATTATTACAACCTTAAATAGAAGCCCCCAAAGATGGATTTTGTATATGGTATCGAGAAGGACAGTTTTATAATATTATTTTAAGGATTTTTAAGTAGTGATGCATCTAAATACATGTTAACCATTAATTTATATATTTAAATGAATAATAAATATCATACTTAAGTCTCAAGAGTTTAAGTTTTCTCAAACAACCATTAATAATAGTGTTTTCAATAATATTTAGTTTTTAAGACCTTATTCCGAAAATGTTATAAGTTTTCCAAAATAGCCAATAATAATAAGGTTTTCAATAATATTTATTTTTTAAGATCTTATTCCGAAAATGTTATAGAAGCTTGTCAACTCTCGTGGATGGCTTGTATATTGATGACTATAAAGGTTGTGAGTTTACCCGATACAGATTCTATGGTGATTCACGGAGTCGTTAAACTCTAGAGATGGGTTTGGACCTATCTACCTTAAAAAAACCCAAGTAAAGATCCTACGATATGTCGGACTTGTATGAATTTTTTTCTAATATAACCAAAATATTCACGAGAGGTGAAAATAATCTGTGCACATCTCTATCTATTTTTGCCCTAACTCGTGAACAATGATGGAGTAGATCCTTGCACCCTGTGCATTGCGTGAGAGAGGGCGAAAGGGGCCCGTGCATTCACTGTAGGGAGGCCGACTAATGCGACTTCATCTTCCCATTGGAAGTTTTACATTAATGCGACTTCATGTAGGTGTCAACGAGCAGATGGAATAGATTAGGTTTGGATTCATTGGACTGCACAACGATCGTGCAGTGGGCGTGATTAGGTTTGCACGTCGTCTCCTTTTTACATTTGTTTGTACTACCTGAGTGAAACCACGCGCATCAGCTGCAGATCAAGTCATCGGAGAAAACGGAAGTTTAGAGATGCGCGACAGGGAAAAGGGCCAAAGTAATCACCATCGTTGCAGGCACATGCCAAAAATGTGGCGGAATAGATTGCCAAACCCAATTGTTAAACAAAATACCAAGCGTGATATACGGCCATCGAGAGGAAGCCTTGAATTTCTTTATGAAATGAATTGAGAATGCATGAGCAAGGATCGCTACAGGTTAGATAAAATTCTTAGCTCATGTAAGAAGGTAGGTCATGCACATAGATTCGAATTATCTCAGAATCTACCACTCTGTTTCTTTAAAAAAAAAATGGAGAAATATATACAGCTATTCAAAAGTAATTCATAGACAGAAATAGACAGAAATATTTATATTTTCTGTAGAAGAGCAAATGGAAGTAGTAATTCAGATTCGGGCATCCAGCAATCTACGAAATTTGAATCTACGAAAAGTAAGTTGAATTCAGAGAAATTTGAATCTACTAAATGTAAATTTCACTCTTAATTCAGAGAAATTTGAATCTAAGAAATGAAAATTTCACTGTCAAAGTTGGTTAAAAGAAAATAGAAAATAAACGCTTAAACCATTTGAAAGCAAATACAAGCACCTTAAAGATGATGGAAAACTTTTTCGTCGATCTCAACCTATGATGACAACGTTATCATAGCCCTTGCAGATTCTTCCCGTCATAATCCTTCCAGAAGCTTCAGCTCAATCGTAACCATTAACACACACATATATTATAACCAAGCCAAGCCTCGCAACGGTTCTGAAACCAAGCCTTGCAATGCTTCTAAATCCATCACGAAAATTTTACCCATTTTCATACAGCCATGCCCACCGACATAATTTCTCCTCCAACAGATATAACCACATCATAGGTACAATAGATCATCCTCCAACAGACATACAACCATGCCCACCAGCATAACACCCTCAACAATGATTAGAGGCCAAGTTTTCTGCAACTACAAGAAGAACAATGTTCATCCAAAGTACCAATCTCTCATTTCAATTCCTAAAACTGCAATTAGAACCAGATTGCAACACGCTACCTCCATATCAATTGCATCTAATGAAATTCCATCCCAGTGGAGCTCTTTCTGTAACCACACTATTGCTGCTCATTCTCTCAGAATCTATTTGTTTAAAAAAAACAAAAATCGAGAAATAGATACAGCGATACAAAACCAGTAAAAGGCACATATATTTATATTTATATTTTCGGTCGAAAAGCAAATTGAAGAATTAATTCGGATTAGTAATTTGAATTCAGAGAAATTTGAACCTACTAAACGTAAATTTCACTTTTAATTCAGAGAAATTTGAATCTATGAAATGTATTTTTCACAGTCAAAGTTGGTTAAAAGAGAACATAAAATAAACGCTTAAAGCATTTGAAAGAAAATACAAACACCTTAAAGATGATGGAAAAGAAAATAGAAAAGGTTATAACAAACCTTATGAAGAGCGTTCTCGTCGATCGCAACCTATGTATGATGACACGAGCCCTTCCAGATTCTTCCGATGATAGCCCTACCAGATTCTTCGCGTGATAATCCTTCCAGAAGCCTCAGCTCAAGCCTTGCAACGGTTTGAGACCGAGCCTTGCAATGCTTCTAGATCCACAAAGAATATCAGATTTCCATCACAAAAAAATTGCCCGTCTGCAAGACCCATACAGCCATGCCCACCGACATAATTTCTCTAAAAATTGAGGGGTGTCCCCCATTTCTCCTCCAACAGATATAACCACATAACACTGACTAACAATGATCAGCGGCCAATGAAGGTTTGTTTGTGGGGTTTAGATGATATTAGAGAACTCCAGCATTGACAAAGAAAAAACCTTCTTGGCTGGACCGACCACTAAGTCTTCTTGGCGTATACTCCAAGTCTCCATATATCTTCCCACCTGTCCTGCTTTTGCAACGGATAGTTTCTCTGCTTTTGCAGCGATAGAAAAGCAACCGATACTTTCCTTGCTTTTGTGTGGATTGAAAAGCAACGAAACGGATACTTCACTGGCTTTTCGATGGATGGTCAAATCTCATCAAACTTCTTAGCGGTATTCTCAAAATTGGATGATCTCATAAAACCCTTTAATTGTATTTCCAAAACCGCTTTGTGTGGGAGTGGGAACGCAGAAAAATGGCTGGCCTGACTCTCCCATCGGTTCGTGTAGAGTGTCTAAACCTAAACCTAGTTGAACGATATTATTTCAACTAAAAGGCTCAGATAACAAAAGATTTCATCTCAAGCATGATACTCCAATAACCATAATTATATGGTAAGGTTGGTCATGAGTCCTTATGTATTTTGTATTGATTAGATATTTAAAAATTAAAAAATAGTATTTTTTAGATTTTTTATTAAATAAATTTATATTAATTTAATAAAGATAAAACATTTGAGTTGATTGTTTTGGTTAATTTTACCTGTGAAAAAAATCTAGTATTGGTATTTCTTAGAATCAAATAGCACAATGAAGTTCATGTTTCTCTGTCTAGCCACAAAAACTATCAAAAATTGAACAGATATACAAAATAGACAAAAAATGTCTCATCCGATAACCATACAGCCTCAAAAACTCAAATCTCGAGCATGTAACAGATTGAAAAATAAGCTGCCAGACAGATATCACTATTCAGCTGAAACAGAAAAGCAGTGGGCTTAATCAAAAAAGTAAAGAGAACCACTATCCAACGTGTGACTGTCACACCATTCCTCCCATGCTAGGACACCTTCCAGATCAGACAAAGCTGGCTTTGATAACTTATCCGCGAGCGCATTGTGTTCTCTATAAATATGTTCAAAACTAATGTTCTGTTGTTTAGAAATCTCATAATGTGCCCAACAAACCCAATGTCTTAGATTCGTGACATTCAGCTTGAATTCACCAGCTGCCCACTTGATTGTAACCCTCGAGTCACTGTAGACTTTGATGTTAACCAATCCAAAAGTGTTAGCCACTTTCAAAACACACCAAAGAGCCATAAGTTCTGCTTTCATATTAGTTCTAGCACCACAGTTGAGCCTAACTGTGTAAAAATGAGAATCATTTAAATATAGCACTCCCCCGACCGCACATCTCCCATTCTGAGCAGCTGCATCGAAGAAAAGAACACGTTGATCAACTTTGAGCGAGAATTGACTAACTCTCGTAATTTTCTGTCTATGATCATCATTCTCATAAGTAGAACATCTTTTGAGCAATCACACTGCATTTTGTAATATCTGGAGGCACATTCTGAAATAAAGCACAGTTTCTTGTGAACCAAATTGACCAGGAAATATAGATGGCGATGTTGAAATATTGTTTGCAATTCCTGAACCAATTCGGTAGACAAGTATTGAAATCACCAACATCCCATTGTTGTGTCAAATTCAGATTTTTGGAAACAAATGACCAAATATTCTGAGTGAAAGTGCAAGAGACGAATAAATGCTGCTTTGTTTCTGCTGCATTGTAACAAAGAATACAACAACTAGGGCCTATCCAACCACACTTGTTCATATTTTCCCAGGTCTTTAGCTTGTCCTGCAAGACTAACCATAAAAAACATTTCATCTTTAATGGAATGGACCACTTCCATAGACCCTTATACCACCAATCTAGGGGAAAGATAAATCTGTCTTGTATAATTCTTCTGTAAACAGATTTGACTGTCACAATACCATAAGAAGGATTCCCACCCCAAACAAGTTGATCAGTATCATCATTTAATTTTACACCAATAGCATCAAGATTCTTGATGTATAAATCCCAGTCCCTAGCTAAAGAACCAGAGAGCCCTAGATCATTGGCAGACAACCATATAGTGGACCCATCATAACCAATCATGTTCAACTGTATTTTATTCAATGTAGATAGACCAAGAACCTTTAGATATTGAGGGATGATAGACGGAAGAAGGTAAGAGTTTTCCATCTCTAATATGGGATCGACACCAACCCAAATTTTAACCCCAGTGCCAACTTGCCAATATAAATCATTTTTTATCCAATTGAAGACTTTCATAAATCCCCTCCAGATGGGAGAAAAGTTCCAATTTCTCAGCTTTGGATTTATGATCCATAGATAAACATCCATATTGAGGTATTTTCTTTGAATAAGCCTGGACTAGAGAGTCTTACCAAATAATCCACGCCACATACTTTTTAATCTAAGGGCATAATTGAAGACCTCAAGGTATTTGAGTCCCCATCCACCAAATCTATAGGGTCTTGAAATAACTTCACCTGCAACCATAGGAATCTTAGAGTAGTCTCGTGATCCTGACCATAGGAAATTGAAAAAACATTTCTTGATGGCTTTAATAATGAAGGCTGGCACCTCAAGTAAAGAGAACCAGTACACATGAATGCTTGATAAAATAGATTTAACAAGAATAAGTTTGCCCCCAATAGATAATAGTCTATAAGACCAGTGGGAAATACGTGCTTCAATTTTCCTCAACAACCAAACCCAATATTTTATGAGATACTTATTGGGTTTGAGATTAAACATCGGGTATTTAAAACCTAGATCCAGTGGACAACATTTGTATGGAAGCACAGCAGAAATATCCCTCACGAGCCCTTCATCCATAGATAAGTTATAAAAATTGGATTTAGCAGCACTTACCTTCATGCCTGTAGCCTTGCAAAATGTCTGAATAAGTTCACTATACATTCTCCACTCTTCAATAGAGTCCATACCAGCCACAAGAACATCGTCAGCAAATAGGATGTGTCTGATTACACAATCTTTTGTCATTCTGAACTTTTGATCAGTCCCCTATCCACAGCTTGGTTTATTAATCTGCTAAAACCATCCATGACTAAAATGAAAAGGAGAGGCGAGAGAGGACAACCTTGTCTAATCCCGCGAGAACACCTGAAGAAATTGGATGAAGTACCATTCACCAGAACTGCAATATTCATGGATGCGATACATGCCATGATCCACTTAATAATCAAAGGAGGCACTCCAATTCTGATAAGAATTAAACGAAGAAATGACCAATTTACTCTGTAATAAGCTTTTTCAAGGTCCATCTTGAGCAAGAGTGCCTTTTTCTTTTTTATCTTGATACTATGCATCAGTTCCTGAGAGATGCCAATGGCATCATGTATCTGTCAGCCAGCTAAAAAACTGAATTGCTCTGCAGAGATATGTTGAGATAGAACATTTTTCATTCTATCGGCAAGAATTTTTTAGATAAGCTTATATAAAATATTGCACAAAGCAATCAGGCGGTAGTCTCCAAAAGATGAAGGTTTGTTCTTTTTGGGAAGGGTTGGTGCAAGCTAATGCTAGCCACTCATGACGCGTTAGTCGCAATGGACTTCTGGAAAAACAGAAATCTGAACGTCAAAAAGCAATATTAGAGCTACCTACACAACTTTTTGGAATATGGCGCAAGAAGATGAAATGTAGACAATCGGATTACCTTCCGGAATATATAAATATTATTTACGGAAATTAAGTATAAATCCCCAAAAATGGGGTTCTCCTAAGGTCGGTATGTTATTTTTTAAAGAAAACATAATGAATATGTTTGGGTTAGCCCTCGGGTTTGGTATTCAAATGGTGGATTTTTGTTAAAAACATTATATACAGTCGTAGATAACAGGTCGTTCTAGTGCGGCGCTATTTTTCCATATTTATTTATGTTAATTTTAATTTTTTTTTTTAATTAAGGAAGTCATCCCATCCATAAAATGACTAGGCTGAGCGTTAGCCCTCAATATCATGGTCTTAACATAATCAATCAACAATGTTTTTTTTCTAGGATGTAGGTTTTTGTGTGTACTTGTGTGGGTTCTTTTCCGTTTTCAAAATAGGTAAGCCAATAAAAAGTTATAGACAAAAGAAATAACCTACTTTTTGTGTAAGATTGACGTTAGTGCAATTGAAATTTACTAAAAAATAAGAACAAATAATAGATTTAATAAAAAATTACATATTTGGAATCTGCACACATAGTTCTACAAGTGTGTGCAATTTCATTAGCAGTGGACAAGTGTAGCATATGCAAAATCATGCTCTAAACAGAAGAAGTTATA